>QEOT01123891.1:55761-93264 GCA_003123785.1 Pterocarya stenoptera | reverse complement strand
TTTTTTTTTTTTTTTTTCACTCAGCAAAACATATATTTGTCTGCAGGTTTTAAGTGGTGATCAAGAATTGTTAGAGCTGGCCCAGGCATCAGGGTTCAAGTTTGATAATTCTAGTCAACTCACTTAGATCAATGGATTGTGGTTGTATCGTAGCACTTGTACAGTATATAGATGGACTTGTCACTACAAAACAAACATGTCCGCCATAAATGACAGATATGTTAGAAGAATTATCTTCTACGTGTTGTTTCTTTCAAATTCTGTAAGTAAGAAAATCCCGAGTGGGGACCGAAGCCACTGAAAATTGCCTAACTATCGTTTGGATTCATAGATGGGTTGAGATGATTTGTGAATAGTAAAAAATAATATTTTTTAATATTATTATCTTTTGAGATTTAAAAAAATTAAATTGTTTATTATATTTTGTGTTGAAATTTAAAAAAATTATTTTGAAATTTAAAAATGTTAAATTGTTTATTATATTTAGTGTGAAAATTTAAGAAAATTGTTTTAAGATTTAAAAAAAAAAAAATATTTTGTATAAAAATATAAAAAAATTATGATATTGAAAGAAAGAGTGAGTTGAGACGAATTAAAGAAAGTTGGAAATTCAAACCAATTGGTGAGAATATGTTTTTTTTGTATCTGGCGTTATTAATGCTTTTGCATTGATACAGCCAACCATCAGAAAAGGTAAACTTGGACTGAAAATTGTAGGGCTTTACCCCCAATGGGGGAACCCTTCCAGAAATTCTCGAAGGCCTGGGCCAAACCCAGGCCTAAGAGGGGGTTTGGAAATAGTTTTCAACCAGCAATAGACGCGCCTCGGTTAGTACCTCACTAGCTGCGTCATTGCCCCAAGCGCAAAGATGTTTTGCTTTCCAACCTTGGCTTTGATTTTGTATCCAACTCGGCCATCGCCTGGTTTCCCTCCTTTTCCATGTGGGACTCTGACTACTTCACAAAACATTAACTAAAGGCTGAAAATTAACGCCACAACTACAATTATCATTGATTTTTAATCTCTATTTAGTTTTAAAGAAATATATATATATTTTTTTCAATCCATATTTTATCTCATTTTTTAGATATAATGAATTGAGATGAGTTGGGATAAAAATTAAAAGTTAAATAAAATATTATTTTTAATATTATTATTATTTTAAAATTTAAAAAAGTTAAATTATTTATTATATTTTATACGAAAATTTAAAAAAATTATAATAAAAAAATAAGATGAGATAAAAATGATGAAATAAAACACTTGAAACACGTCCGTATCCANAAAAAATATAATGTATAATATATAAAATAATAAATAGTAAGTCTCTTCTATGATAAATCTTGGAGTTGGAGTCCAAATCATTCTAGTAATAGAAAAAAATAAAATTGAAAAAGAAAAGTCCAAATAAGGAGTCGGAAAAAACAACACAAAGCGAAGAAAAGAAAGAAGAAGAAGAAGAAAGGACTTTCCTAATTACCAATCAGTGGTTGCTGCGTCAACATGGTAAGTCAAGCTGCAGAGATTATGGGAGAGAGAGTGGTGGACTGGTCGGATTTTCCAAAGGAACTATGGTCACCGATCGGCAAAAGCCTCGACACCGGCATCGATGTTCTCCGATTTCGCAGCGTCTGTGGCTCATGGCGTTCCTCTATCCCTCCCTCTCACCCCAACTCTCCTCACTTCCCTCTTCAATTCCCTCACCCTTACGATGCCTTTCCAACTCATATCTGCCATCTCTGCCAGAGTACTATATACTGTATTCAACCGCTGGATTCTTCTTCAACTTCAACTGCTGCAACTTCTTCGCATATTAAGGGTTACTTGATCAAGGTTCAGGAGTCAGCTTCAGGCAAGTTGCGTCTTCTAGAGCCACTCGCCAGCTATGCTATCCGTTCGTATCCTCGTAATACAAAGACTTTGAACTTGCTCAACTTTCGGATCGTCGAGATAACTAAAGCGTACACGCTTCGATTTGGTTCTTTCGGACGCGCCGTGGTCGAAGATGAACGAAGAGATATCTTGAGTCTCAGATCTGTTCCTGGCGTGAATAAAGTAGTGATGTTCCCCAACTCCGCATGGACTAATGCAGAAGGGTGTGCAATTTTTGTGATTTTTCTCGATGGGAAGTTGGGCTTTGCAAAATATGGGGAGGACAAGCTGAGCCTTGTAGATGATCAAAGATCTGACTTCGATGATATAATTGTTTATAAGGGTCAATTCTATGTTGTGGATAGATTGGGAGTAGTTTTTTGGATTGAATGCTCGTCCCTGAAGTTGGTACAGTTCTCACCTCCGCTTTGTGGATTGGGTAGCCGGAAGAATTTGGTGGAGTCATGTGGAGCTCTTTATGTTGTTGATGAATACTTAGAGAGGGAACGAGGTGGAAGGGAGGGTAACAGATCTTATTTTAACAGACGACGGGAACTTCACAATACAATTGATTTCAAAGTGTACAAGTTGGATGAAGAGTGGGGTCAATGGGTTTTGGTGAAAAGCTTGGGTGACAGAGCATTTATTCTGGGTAGTGATTGTAATTTCTCTGTTTCGGCTCAAGAATTTGTTGGATGTAAACGGAATCGCATTTACTTCATGGAACTTGAAGAAAGTCGTGCTTTCAATCTAGAGGATCACCGCATTACTGATTTAGCATTTTCCCCAGATCCCCCAAATTGGCTTTGCGCTACTAATCTCCATGAATGTGAGTAGTAAGTATGAACTATGAAGCTTTGTGTGTGTAACGTCTGGATTAATTTACTTGTTCTGCTGTAATGTTCTTCTTGAACTCCCCGGCCTTCTCCGAGGGATCGCATTTTCTTTTCCCTTTTAAGTCTTCATGAGGATATATATATACATATATATATTTATATATATATGATCCTCCTTCAACTCCATATATAAATTCTGTCAATTGTCGTGATTTGTATGCATGTATGTTGTGATTTATCCTTTGTCTCATGCATCACTTGGTTTTGGTGACAGTGATTTTAACCACATAACAGCCCATGATGGTGGTTTGTATATTTCGAGACAGAAAGTTCAATCATCGATGTTATATTTAAAGCTAGGTTTCAAGTCGAACCTTGTATAAATCTAGCTACTTTCGACCTTAAAATCCAAATAATTTCCTGTTCTGGGTAGAAATGTCGGATAGGCAAACACTTGTGAGTTGCAAAACAATTAGAGATGGGGGGATTATTTTGTGTTGGATACTGTATTGAGGGGTCTAGAGTCTAGTAGACACACTCTCCCCTCTAGGTAGGAAGTTCAAATGGATGAAAATCATGAAACTCTTGGCTGCTAGATGATACAAATCATGAAAATCATCTAAGCTTGTAGCTTAGATGATACAAGCTACGTGCATTTCTTTTGAAAAATAGTGAGGTTCACTGTTAAAAAAAAAATTTTTTAAAAGAAGTGCGTGGCTTTATGACGCCAAATATCATTTTTCTTTTCTGTTTAGCCCGAAGGGCTTGTGTTGTCGTTAGTGTTTGTATGCATGACTGTAAAGTAGATGGCAGTAGCCAGATTTTGGAGCGTTTTGGGTGTCAAATGTGCAAGAAATCGCTGGATTTGTTTGATAAATTAATAGGGCGATTAACCCCACTTACCATTAGTAGGGAAACATGAGGGAGTCCTTTGATGGGTATATGCCCACTATTTTAACAACCCAACTCAAACTTCATCAAAAGACAATTAAACAGAGACAACTAGACAAGTAGCTATCGGGTGGCCAAAATATTTTGAAATAGTCTGCGAAAAGATGCTAACATCCCAGACTCACAATCCTTCCGTCCTCCATGTTTGACACGAAAATGCCTCTGCTACTTGATCCAGAATCCAGGAACTTCCTGAGCCGAAACAAAGGAAGAAAGGTCTTCATCCACCTTAAAAAACTTGATCTCTCAATCACCATATCATCATCATCATAATCATATATCCCCCAAGCTTTGACATTCTATATATATTATGTGTTGTTGCTTGCAAACTAATAGGCCTAAAGAATAATGTTGTTTTGCCTACTCAACTTGCTCTCCTATTTTGACATCTTATGTATTTTTTTTTGTACTTAATAATTAAGGAAGTGACTATTAGTGAATTGATATATATATATATTTTTTAAAATATTTTAAAATAATAAATAAATAAATAATTTTTTTTTTAACTTAACAGTTACTTGCAGCAGCCTAATCTGAGCGGCAAGTAATTTTATCATTAAGTACTCCCGGATGCAAACGCGTGGTAATTTTATCCTATCATAAGATGTTGTGATAGGATGAAAATATCACATCATCTTCTGTACTCTACTACGGTATGGAAAGGACATGCACCCACGTTTAAAGAACAGAAGGAGAAACAATTTTAAGAACAAAGTTATGTCGGTATGACATGAATTTATTATCAACCCGCGTCATCAGAATAACAATATCGAAGGCGAATAAATTTTGGAGTTACAAGATGAAAGGAGAAAAACTATTTTGCCTTTTCAAGTGGACCGTTCAAATATATTGCTTGGTAAAATTTTTTTCTTATTTTATTTTATTTTATTTAGTGATTAAGGAAGTGATTTTAAGTGTATTAGTATATTTTTTTAATTTTTTAAAAATATTTAAATCTATTAAAAAAATATAAATAGAAAAATTAAAACAAAAAACAAAAAAACAAAAATTTGAAAAATATCTAACGTCAAATGAAAGATGGGCTGTCGGGGAATGGATAAGGGAGCCCATGGGTCCGATCGGAGCTGTAGGGTCCTTATTTGACGTTTTCGTAGACCGGCCAACGACGTTAGCGCTATATTTCGCTTGCTATGCGCAACGCGAGCATCTTACCCCGCACACAATTTCACAGCTGCGTTTTTCTTTTCGACTCCATCCCTTTCTGTCTCTCTCTAACCACCTCGTAGCTGTAATTGCTCTTCCCAGTTTGGTGCTTCCCTATTAAGAAAGAAAAAAGTTTGGTGTTTTCCCGTTATTTTTCTCGGGAAAGTAACCGTCTAACTTCCTAGGCAGAAAAGACATAGTTACTTATGTTTCGGATACAACTTTCATTCTTTTTTTAATGATAATATTGGGTGTTTGCCTCCCCATCTGAGATACCTGGGATCAAGCTATGGACCGATGTTACCGTCTCTTTCCTTGTCTTTCCGATCCTGGTGCGTAAGCTCCCCAATTATCTGTCATTTTCTTTCCATTTTTCAACAAGACAAGCATATCTTTTGAATCTTCCCCCGGGGGGGTTCTTTTCATGGATTCTGATATCTGGGAAGTGGGTTTCAGCGCGGAGATCTTCGCTGGGTCTGAAATTGGCGATGGTGATGGGGCATCTGGTGTACGCTGGCATTCTTTTTCTGTTTGATGAAGATTTAATAGAAAAGACGAAAAGAGAGCCATGGTATGTTGGTGTCTCTTTCCTTAAACAAATTAATTGGGTCTTTAAGATCTCCTCAAACTCTTTGGTTAAAAACTATTTCCTTAGTTTAAGTCCATGATAGCATACAATTTCACAAAATTGTATCTAGCTCGTATCAGCCAAAAAAAAAAACTTGTGACTTGCTGAATTGTATGCTTTTCGGTGATTAGTGCTGCTGCTTACCGAAGGGGAAAGACATTTATGGTCTGAACTATTCTTACCAAATCTAAAACTTCAAGTTTGAGGAAATTACTATGACGCATCGCTGAGGACGTATTACCTGTGGATTGTTTAATTTGATCTGTGAAAATATTGGCATGGGAAAATAAAAATAAAAAGAAGAGATGTGACAAAACTGGTTTCTTGAAAATGAGATTATAATGTCATTGATTGCACACGAGTAGTCAACATTTTATTCTGATTGAAGAGCCATTTCGGGCACAATAGGAAAGCCAAGAGGCGCTGCTGGGCTGTTGTCAAGCATGGGCAAGCAACAACTTGTAAATGCAGTAAGCAAAAGATTTGTTGTTGTTGCTATTATCGGTCCCCCCCCCCCCAGATTTGCATCCCATTTCCAGTGTCCATTTTCCCTTCCCAGCATGTCAACATGAGTATTGCTTCTACATACTTTCCTTTTGGAGTCGGAGAACTGATTCTAGGCCCCTAGGGTTAAACTAGAAGTGTAATTTAGTATTGGTCTTTTGAGATAAAAATATAATTTTCAAGATCTGACTATAGATGAATGTATACATATGCACAAGTGATCTGTTAATAATATGTAAACTGCTTTTATGATTGCTTTTATTTCCCTAACTTTCCTAATAATTGCTTTGTTTTCAGGTACATTGCTTTATATTTGTTGTTGTTCTTTGCTACGTTGGTTCAATACTTTATTACCTCCCATTCCTCTCCTGGGTAAATATCGATTCTAATGCATTGCCTCAAGACTGAGATTCTCGGTTGTGCTTATAACACATGATATCTATAATTTATTTCAGTTTAACATGATTCCTTTTTTTCTTGTTCTTTTATTTTCAGCTATGTCATTGATGTGATGAGAACTATTAATGAGAAAGATTCAATATTTCAAACGCCATCAATGGCCTCAAAGTAAGCAATAATTTGAAAAAAAGTTTTGGTTTACCATTAAAAATGAGGAACTTAAAATACCAATAAAAAACGAGGAACTTAAAATAATTGAAGTTTACAATTTATGCTCATCTTACCATTTATTGTATTTTTAAATGTTTAAGCAAAGACAACCTGCTTCAAGCAAAAACAGAAGCTTGGTTATTACTGTGGATGGAAGTCAGTTGGGAAGAAATCTTCTAGGAAGTAACACTACATCGTGGTCAAAGCTTGTTTTGGACTTGTATCCCCCTGGAACATCTGCAAGGTAGGCATCTGTTCTACAGGTTTTTGAAGTGTATTTATTGGTGAAACCTCTCTGAAGAACTTATTTTATACATGCATATTTACTTGTAAAAACTGCATTAATGGGGTAGTAAAGGACAAAAGTTTGTACTAATTACATGTTTGGGTACAAGAATTTTTCACAATTTTTAGGAAAAAGATTTCAATTTCAATCTAAACATCTTTAAATCTAAAAAAAAAATTCTATTTCTCAAAAAAAAAAAAAAAAAATCCAATCATTTGCCTTGTAAAATAAAAAAACACATAAACCAAAACAAATTTCACAAAAACAACCATAAAAAAATCATATTCAAACAAATTTTCAAATCTACTAACTCGCTTTCACAAAACTCAAAACAGAACATATTTTTAAAAAACTCTATCCAAATTTTCCTGTCTACTTTCACAAAACCCAACATAAAATACATCAAAACTTTTTGTAAGAGTTCTCAAACTATTGTGAATTTTCAGCTTCCACTTGTAATCTTTCATATGACATGAATAATCTGTTTTTCTCGCATTACATTAACTAGATCAATACATTTTGTTTAAATTCACATTACTTTCATTTCATTTTTGCATTATATGTAGAAATAGAAAAATAAAAAATCCATATTTGGAAAATTCTTAAATAAAATTAATAATATTGATTTTTTTTGCTAGTCAGATTAGTCAACATTTATATGTGAACGAAAAAGCCATATTTGATTTTTGTTTTTAAATAAAGCTAATAATATTCAGTTTTTTAGTTTTTTATAAGTAAAAACTTATTGATATCAGTAGGCGTAGCCAATACACTGGATGTATACAAGAGATAACACCTATCTAGGAAGAAGAAGTGGATGCAAGGAAATCATACTAACTGCTTCCTTTTGGTTCTTGCAGAACTTGGATTTGCTCCTATTGTAATGTTGAGCAGGTAGTACCATCTGAGTTGAGATTAAATCAAGTATCTCTTGCCGACCTCTAGAATGCTTGTTCTTCTAAAATTTTGCAACCTTACCTTATGTTTGAGTTGCCTTTTTATGTCCTAATGTGTCATTAGCGATAAGAGCCTTGGTAAATGCTTATTTGTTACTAATAAGCTTGGGAACTTATCTTGTTCTATAGTTGATAACTTGATAGACTAGGACCAACCTTAACAATCTTCTGACAGAGTGATTCTTCAAGACTCATTTTTTCTTACTCAAATCCAAAAGCTTTTTTTCCCCTTTATTCCCAAATCCCGCATCTATTTATCAACAAATAGATGAAAAAAGGAAAACAGTAAAATCATCAAGGAAGTGTAAGATCAAGAATGGTCGAGTTTAGAAGTGCCTTTTTTAACACTTTATTCCATTGGTAGGTGGTAATAGATTTCAGTGGGCTGAACTTCCATGAGTTCTTTGTATCTCTAGATAACTCTAGATAATCATGCTTAGGTGTCGCTCTTGTATATGTCCCGTGTACTTGGGCTATGCTTATTGTCATCAATAAAATTCATGTTGACCAATAAAAAAACATCATCTAGGAAGTGCAAGGATACTGGTAACGAAAGCACTGATCATCATAGAAGGTGATTTAGAAACTTTTAACTATTTCTCGTCTGGATGCTTATAAATAAACAACTATATTTCATCGGGATGCTTGGAATAAACTAGATTCCACCAGCAGAAGTGTTTGAACAGTCAGAGATAAGATTCTATCCTTTAGTTGTTTAGATTTTATCTGTTAGACATTCTGCTTTTTTTCCTTCTCTTGGGTTATGTTTCAAAATAGTATCATATATTGTCCATATTTCATTGCACATGGTTACTGAAATAGATATGTAGTTTGTTGCAAACTAGCTGACATTTTTGGTGTTTGTCACTTAGATCTCTGTCCACCTTGCTTATGGTGATTATTTCTCTTATATGCAGCCTCCACGGGCTAAGCATTGTCATGACTGCGACGGATGCGTTCTTCAGTTTGATCATCATTGTGCTTGGCTTGGAACCTGCATTGGCCAGGACAATCATTGTCGATTTTGGTAAGTTTATGCCCTTGCTGAAGAGTTCTTTCTGGTCATTGATGTCAGTCTTCACCAGCATTAAATCCATGTTTATAGTGATATGCTATGATATGGTGCTTTTTTATGAACGTGGAAATGCACATCTCAGATGTTAATCATTATGTCTTTAGATCATCAATGTTCTGTATCCGTATGTGTTTCTGATATTATTGTCTCTTTATGTGTTTCGCGCATAATTCTTATGGTTAGACTGCTATACTTTATGTTGTTTTTGAATTTGAAAGTTATTTCTTTTATATTCACCTAGTACGTTTCGAACATATGACCTCGTCCTCCACCTTGTTCTTACAAGAGTATGAAGCATCCTTTGAGATAGAGCTTATTGACTAAAATTGGAAGTTACTTTACTTATAAACAAATGATTGGAAGTTAGGTTGCTTCCGCATTACCATCTGATGTTGGTTGAACAATTATGCTTGTGCATGGTTGTAGTAGTAATAATTGGTAATATAAAGCTTGTCTCACATCATCAAGTTGATGCTTATTTCCCATAGAGGGCTCTGTAACTGTTAACTGATCAACAAAAGAAATATATGCTCTATACTCTATAGTTCAACCTTCTAAAGAAGGAATTTAAATGATATAAATGCATCACTAAGTTTTACTTATATGCATATCAAAAGTATTTTTTCAGCTAAGGATATCTCTGTTTTATGTCTCAAAACCTTAGGTGGTACATTTGTGGAGAGATGGCACTGTGTATCTGGACGGGCATTTTGTACATATCATACCTGAAGGCTAATATATCAAGAACGTGGTATGCTTTTTTTTTTTGTTGTTGTTTAGCTTCTTATTTTATGATAAAGTTTCAGTTTCTTATCTAATTCTTGATGGACTTAATGTCTATGGTGTTGTTCTCTTAAGATCTCACTACCTAGAGAGTAAGTGAGAAAAGTGGGAAGGTGAAAAATAGTCAGTAGTTGGAACAGTTTTGGTTAGTGGTGTTCTTTTCTTTATTATAGCCATCTATGGGTTAAATTTTAGTTCTCGTAAGGTATTGTGTTGAATTGAATCTGAAATTGGATCCTGGAATGATGTCATTATCAGGTGGAAGGATGCGATCATGATACTGCTTTTGATTGCTTTGTCAATCGCCGTCATCTTTCTGCTGCTTCTACTCCTATTTCATAGGTATGCATTGTTTGTATACAAGTTTGGTTATTTCCTGTATGAGATTTCTTATTTTCATCTGCCTTTGAATATATTCATAATTTGATGTTTTTCAAAAAACTCATAATGCTTTCACCTGATATAAAGATTGGAAATATTGATGGAGCCAACTTACCTAGGATAATCCAGAACCAAAAGTGCATCACCAATGCACTGTTTATTAGAACATTATCCAGCCTCGTGAATCAGTGCTGAGAATTAGAAAATGAATTCATGCTAGGTATTGATGATCTGTCATGGTTAAGGTCCCGAGTCTAATATAGTTGGCTTGTTGTGTTACTTACCTGTTAGCATAAATTGATTTCAATTTTGTTTGGTCCAGACCATAGTACGTGGCTGAACATGAATCTATGGAGTTTTATTAGTAATATGTATTCTTGGAGTGAGCAAGTAGCTATTTGGTTTGGACTTTGTTTTGCTGCAGTTATCTTATTTTGACAAATCAGACTACCTATGAACTCGTGAGACGCAGACGCATCCCATATCTAAGGTTAGTTGATTTTTTTTTTTTTTTTCCCACTCTTCTAGCCTATATTATTTGTTTAAAGTTGTTTGTTCCTTCCAAGATAAGTCACTTCGACAGGTTGTGATATATGTACTGATTTGCAATTGGATGTTCTTTTTATTTGTCATTTACATGATTTAAAATGCTAGAACAAGTTGTATGATGGAAAAAGAGAAAAAAAAAGCAAGTGAAAAAGGACGTACGTGTACAACGTTGTTATGAATCCTGCTTAGATGGTTGGACAATCTGTTGAATAAGAGTTATCTGAATCAAGTTTATATATTCAACCCAAGTATGTGGTTTTGGGTTGGAGACATCTGAAATAAATTTAAAAAATAACATGGTTACCACACACATGTTTGATTTCTTAGCTTATTCACTTGATAGTCTGTGTTCATGTGCAGAAGTATTCCTGAAAGAGTGTATCCTTTTAGTAAAGGAATTTGCAAAAATTTGTATGGCTTCTGCTGTGCTCGAAGCAGCATATACAGCATGGATCCGCTACCCACACCTCAGGAAATTGAAGAAAAGTTAAGGCCATACACTTGTCTTGAGGTTGTGACCTGTCGATGCTGCTGACCTTGCTTAAACGTACAATGAACCTGACATTCGTTTCCTGCAATTTCATTGCGACCTTTTTGAAGAATTGTGCCTCCGTGTTCATTGTGAGCTTCATGAAGGTTATCCTCAAGCGATTTGTTGGATCTTATGCTTCATTCTCTTTTTCGAGTTTGTAGGTTTTGTTAGTGAGATGGTCCTTGCGAATGAAAGATTGCGATACCGGTAATTATGAAACAGCCAACATGAGTAAGATATGGTTAAACGATGAGAACCACCTGTATTTGTGAAGCCAACATTTGTGGAGATAAAATTTCTTAAAGTTTGTGTTTTAAGGTTGCGTTTGGTTGCAAAACTCAGCTCAGCTGAGCTTAGCCTAGTCTAATTTTAAGCTAACTCTAACATCCAAACACCCAATTCTTAAATTACTAAACTCGTCTCAACTCAAAATCTCCTCACACGTGAGATCTACAATTTTTTTCAATTTAACACATCTTTATGTGTGGGATTTACAATCTTTTAATTTTTTATAAAAAGTATTAAAATCATCTTAATATCCAAACACAATTTAAACTTAGTTTGAATGGATTTTACATAATTCTCTGTACTATTCAACTTACTAGTATTCATAAAGAATTGAGTTCAGTTAAACTCAACTCAACATTCAAACGCAGCCTAGTCTGGACCCAATTGTCTTCTATTTGAAGGTTCATTCCATGTCGAAACCCTAATGTTTATTCTTCACACTTTGAGATTGCAGCTTTAAGATATTAGCTTTAGAAATCTCAAACAAACGATAAGTAGCAGCCAAAAGCTGAAGCCCTAAGCTTTTTTGAAGAAAAGCACAAGCTGTTAAGAAATCATTTTCTTATTACAAACAGGTAGAGTTGTGGTGGTAGGTATCATTGAACTTGTCCTTGCTCAGGAATTATTTTCAAATGTGATTTATTCAAACCTAGTGTGCCCAAGAGTTGTCACCCTATCATGACAAGTGTCCAACCCCCCGACTACCAGCAAATGCATAGTTTCATTTGGCATGCCATCAAGGAATTTTGGTGCATTTCAATCGGTCAAAGATTAAGATCTCTGCACCTTTTGGTAGTTCACCAACCAAGTACCCATAGAAGAGCAGCCCCAAGCCTAAAACCAGATGACAGATAAGGCTATGGATTCCGGAATAAGATCCTAGGGTATTAGGAAAAATATTATTCATCAAAATTTTCTTATTTTTTAATCAAATGATTAGCCAGATAACTGAACAATATCTACCAAAAAAAAAATTTTTTTTTAATTTTTTAATAGTAGATCTCATTCTTTTTCAAGACGATTGTACGGCATTTACGCACTCCACGACTGTATGTCGCATTACGCTAATATTAAATGAGGGTAAAAAAACTTTAATTAGTTGATAGAGTGAGATTGTTTAATTGAAATAATAATCAGTATGAGAGACTGTTTAATTGAAATAATAATCAGTATTTAGCTGCACTTTAAGGCTTGTTTGTCATCTTACCACACAAAAAGAGAGAAAAATAAAGAAAATAAATGAGGTTGTCGCCGTTCCCTTGTAGGTATGCAGGACAACAGCAAACTACAACTACGTATAAATCAAAGTTCAAAGTTCAAACCACTCTGGCTGGCTTCACCTTGATTGGATTCTGTAATTGATTACTGAGGCTTGAAGAAACTGGCTTCAATACCGGTATCAATGACAACATAAACCCCAGCAGCAACCAATACACCACTTAGAGCCATCCCCAAGACGCCTAGTACCCAATTGAGCCACCACATTCCGCTATACATCTTAGGCTTCTTAATCTTGAGCCACATGAAGCATGGGTACGCCAGTGTTACAGGCAGTGCTAGTCCTCCAACTAAACCAGCTAGGCTTCCCAAAAACGGAATTGCCACCGCCAAGAAGAAGCAACCATACCCGAACATAGCCCGGAAAACTGCACGTAGCCACCATGGACACGGCTCCTTCTTTCTGATAGTGTAACTGGACTCCATGTGATCAAACATTGGCATGGCATAGATTTGGAATGAGCTTACTGCATTAACTATGACAAACAAGCTAGTTAGTCCTAGCACCGACCGTGACACATCTTGTGAATGGAATGCATAGAGTGCTGAAAGCATTCCTCCATTTGCTGGGATCTGTCAAGACACAGATTCTCTTGCTTTAGGATAAACATAATACAAATAATTTAGTCATTTTAATTGGGTTTTATGAGGGTGCAATATATATATATATATACCAGCTGCCCATAAGCCCAATAGCCACCAACTGCAAGAGGAAACAGGCATGCAGCTATAATTGTATAGGAAACCTTGACTCCTTTCCACATTGGTACGCTCGAGGGATGCTTCTCATCTGATGGCATAGTGGCCTGCAACAAACGGATATTGAATTGCTGAATGTGAACATAAGACTAAGACATGATGGGTTTGAATTTAAAAATAATAATAATTTATTAAAAAGGTGTGCCATAATTAATATATAATAGTTGTGTCCATATCATTTCCTTTACTCAGAGCCTATAATAGGAATTGTCTACTACAGATCTACAATTTTGACTAGTTGATTAACTACAGTGGGCTTTGGAACTAGCTAGGAGGTTTGATTAACAGTTCCTGTTTTATCAAAGAAAAGTAAAGACTAGAGAAAGTAAAACGTGAAACATTGACAGGGGACTTATCGTTAGAGGATTCAACAACCAAGCTTTGAACAAAGAAAAGTAAAAATAAGTGTAGTGCGTGGAGATGATGAGTAGCAAAACTCGGAGGGCTAATTAAACTCAGGTTTATCCTTTTCATTTTGAATGTTGTAGGTGTTTATTTCTAAAACTTCCAAAAGCACAAACATGTGAGAGGGAATTAGGATCATATACCTGAATCTCAAGAATAAGATTGTGGCCCCTAAAAGCAAAAGCAATGATCCCAAGTGCATTAAGCACATCAAATGAATGTTTAATCCGAGTGTTTCCCCTCACGGGATTATAGGACACCCCCGAAAGCCTGCCCTCTGCCACTGACACAACCCATATCAAAGTGCAATACGCAACCGCCGTGACGGCTCCTATTAATGACACTCCGGCTATTGAATTCAAGTTTGGCAGCTGTGATAGTAACACTGCTGCGCAGGTAAACACCAAGTACCATTCCACGGTGGTTAGAGGCTGGGAGCATGTGGGGCCGCATACAATCTGGTAGAATTGTTTAGAGGTTGATCCACCAATAATGATCAGAGCCATACAAGTACCACCCGAGAGATACATGATTGGGAACATAGCCAGCCACTTTCCAAGCTTTTCACCTTCAACATTGGAGACAGATTGCAACATAGTTAATAATACATCTAGACATCTCATCCGAGAGAAGAACATTAATAGAGTAATTGTTGAGTCTTACGACTGTAGAATCGAATCAAGCAGAAGCAATAAGAGTCATGAGTTGTTTCTTAAAGACATCAATCATACCAAAGGTAGCACAGGAGAGTTGGAGGTATCGGCTGTAGCGCATCCCAGTTTCAATTGATTCGTGGAGCTGCACGAGTACCCATAGGGTGTAAAGCTGCCAGATGAATGCTAGGGTCAAACCAATTATCCCCCATGTCCTGCAAAAACAATCACAAAGTTATATATAGAAACTTGAAAAAGCCATGCATTGAGCTGATAAGAAGCAACTTCAATGAGAATACCACTTCAGTTCTAATGGAGTTTTGAGTGACTTACCAGCCAAGGATCGTGAAAGCCACAGGAAGCACAAGAGCCTGAACTCCAATCCCAGAACAAAGAGTGTGAAACGCAGCATAGTATTGGTTACCATTTCTGGACTCGGTGATGGGAAGCCAAGCGTCCTGGGGATCAAGCTTGGTCATCCTGAGAGCCTTCCTCATTGGGCTTCCAAGAGGAGTAATGAACCTTGGAGTTAGAGAGAGCCTTGGGGTTCTTGGGGTTCTAGGGGTTTTGGGTGTCTTGTTTCGAGGGGCTCCTGCTGCACCTGCATGCTCCCCATGAAGCAGTGGCGACCTTGACAAAGAGGGTGAGTGGAACTGAGAGGGTGGACATGACACAGGCGGAGTTGACACAACCGGAGGTGTTGCGGCAGCTGATCGTGGTCTCGGCGTTAATGGTGCCGATCTAATCTCGTTCTGCTCGCTCATTTTTTGACGTCGCTCTCCTTTGGTTATTGAACCATGCAATTTGCAAGCTGCCTCCTCCCTTTCAGTCTTGCACAAAATGCTACCAGGCCTAACACGTAATATATAAAAGCGCCTAGCTAGGCTGAAGGAGAGAGCAGGTGGGTTCGTTACAGGAGCTTTTGATGACCAGCTTGTGGAAGACTGTGAGAATAATTTCAAGGCAATTTATTGACCGACAATTTGGGTTGGCTGTGTCTTTGAATAATCGAAGAAATACGAGAAACTAACCTTGTTGCGGCGGAATTTGCCCGTTTGTCAAAATAGGTGTCCTTTCGACTCTGAAAGTGATGAGAGTCCACGGTCACTGGTCGGCCATCGGAACGGAACGTTGGCCACGAAGAAAATAAGGTTAATTACATATAAATGATGATTGTGATTACACTTTCACATTAATTATGATATATAGAATTTTAAATGATTGTCATTCAACTATATATATATCAAACATGATGGCTGTGTATAAAGGGGACCATATATAAAATTCAAAATTAATAGTATTGCTATAATAATCTACAATATTCTTCTAAAAATATGTATATCTTTTTTATAACTCACCTTTAAACACATGTAATTATAGAATTGACCATTATAATCCTAATTGAGAAAATATCTAAGGGTATATATTGTAAAACTAATTTGAGAGTTTCATTCTTGCAAAAAATTCTTTACATTTTCAACTTTTGTACATCATCTCTGAATTTTAACAGACTTTTATTCATCTTTCCATCTATCTCTAGCTAATTAGTCTTTTAACAAGACTTTTAACAAGAGAATTATTTTGTGAGAGAATTAGCATATAACATATAGCTAGATATTATAACTACAGCAAAATACAGTTTTTGCCACGAAGTATAGTGGTCGGAACAAGTATAATTTAGTCAGAAATTTTTTTTTCCCACCTAGTCTGCTAGTGGCTCACTCGTGGAATATAATTCATGGCGAATAATATATTAGCCACCAAAAACTAATTTCATGGCAAAAGCTATCTTTTTCCCACGACGGGAAGTTGCAGCAATACCTAATTCCCTCCATGGGAAATTATATGGCCAACCAAACTATTGTGGTGGCAAATAAGCAATTATCATGGAAGGAATGCTCGGGAAAAAGTCTTTATCCATGAAATCTTTAACCGAACTTTAGTGGCATAAAGTTTTTCCCCATGTCATGGTTAGTCACTAGAGTTAGTTTTGGGATGACAACTTTCTCGGTGACAATTATGCAATACCAACCTTGACATTTGTTTCAAGTATTTACTATCCACCTGGAGATATTGCTACTAATACTTATTCCCAATAACTCTAGTGGTGACAAAATTCATTTATCCATGTAGGGTATTTGTGGCAGAAGGAATTGCCTAATATCTGAAGTCATGACAATTACTTATATGCTGATGACATAAGTGGTGGAAACTAGTTATGACCATGGAATTAGTTGGTGGGAAACTAATATTTCTTGTGAAGGACAGTGGTTGCAACCATTCTATTTAACATCAGTGGTGTTGGTGGGAAAAGAAAACTCAATCTGCCTTAAGTATATAGCCACGACATGGTTATTGTGGGAAGCTACTTTTTCTCATTACATGTTCTCGTCGTCTATAGTATTTGACATTCCATGACTGTTTCTAACACGCGTGTTAGAAAATGCAACATGTCAACCAATAAAAAATTGACATGTGACATTGAGATACCACGTCAAATATTCGATTACAAATGGTAGATAAACCTTTTTTAAAAACAAAATTTGTAAAACCGAAGCATTTTTTTTGAGTGATGCTAGAAATACAGTGGATCTTTTACGAATAGAGTCCCCCGGAAGGCTTGAGAAAGTTATTGTTCATTGAATCTATTTGATAAAAAAAACACCCTACATATGCATATCATATCATTTTCCCTTTTTTTTTTTAAAGAAATGAAAAAAATAATAGAAATAGCAAACCATGAAAAACGTATCTAACAAAGTAAATGAAATGATTTATACAATTTTAGAAAATAAAAGTTCGCGTATTCTTTTTAAAAAAATATGTAAAAATGATGAGTCCTATTATTTTTTATAGAGAAATTTTATTTGCAGTCCCCACTTGAGAACTGTATGTGCAGGCCCTTTATTAAATAAGAAAAAACATTATTTTATGAGAGATATTTTTGTAATTTTAAAGATAAAATAACCTAAGCTTACATTGCAGTCCTCAAATAAAGACTGTACGTAGCATTACTCTTTTTCAAAAGACTTGCACACTCTAGATTATATCTATCATTACAATTAACCAAATGAGTGTCAAAGTTTGCGCTCTGAATGTACAGAAAAAGTTGAATTAAGTCCAAAGATGTGGGCTAGAATTAGTTGCTTCCTTTGACGACCAACATCTAATTTGAATCTCCTACCAGAAACAAATGAGTCATCATGAAAGATCTGTTTTTGTATTTTTCCTCTTTTTTATTCGTGGGAGGGGGGTGACCGGTGAAGTATATCGATCCGTTAAATAATCACACAATTTACATTTTATATGACAGTAAAGTTGACAAATGACACTCCCTTTACAAATTTAATAATTCTCGCATATGCGTAATTTAGTATCTATGAGACACAACAGCATACATAGACCATCTGTAAATGATTATAAAAGCAAACAAAATTGATATCCAAGCAATCTATGTTTTAGGTAGTGATTTGCGATACTTCAGTGCTTCAAAGCGAGCAGCAAGTGCATCATAATCTGGCAATTTGGGATGCACAAGAAGGGCTGGATCTTGTTTATCATGATATGAAGGTACTGAAGGTGGAGGCCGCTTGGGCGGTGGACAAATGCCACTGGGAGGTTCTTCCATCTCAATTTCTTCGTCACAGTCTGAGTCATCAAACTTTATGTCTGAATGTCCAGAAAGTTGCCTCCTATAAACCTTTCCACCATTCACATTAGTAGTCAGTGTCTCCTCACTGCTTACACAATGAGACCTTCCAAAACTCTGAGACTCATATTTGCTCTCTGTAGCGTTTAGCTGATGATCCATATTCTGTAAGTTAACTGCAGAATGGTCATTTGGCATGAAGGAGCCAGTAGATTTGCCCGAAAGGGTATCAAATGCATGGTTGATATTTGAGTCATTCGACTTATTAGCAAGGCTAGATGCTCGAGTGGCTGGATTGAAGTCTCTGTTTGCCAAATAGGCAGCAGCTTGGGCAGCAGCAATTGCTTTCTCGGCAGATTCTGCAGCTGCTTCAGCAGCTGATACAGTGTCCTCAAAATGCATATTGCCATTTTCTCTACAACATGTTGATCTAGGTAAATAACAAGAATAGAATACATTTAAAGCTAAAATTTTTGGGTGACGTACCTGGTAGCTGGCTTATTCAACTTAACAGACTGAGTCGGTCCAGGCTTCAGGGGTAAGCTGGTAGCACTAACGAAAGTGTTTGGTCCTTCCTGATAAGTGAAAGAAAAAACAGAATTTTGGAGGAAAACAATAAAAACTCAAATGTAACAAACGTGTCCAACCACAGAGAGAGAGAGAGAGAGAGAGAGAGAGAGAGAGAGAGAATACAAGGTACATACTAAACGCTCTTCTGGAGCCTTGAGAAGCTCCAACTCAGATTCTGTTGTATCCCATTGAATATTGTGTTCTTTTGCTATTTCCTTCATGATTTTCAACTTCACTTCACCGGTAGGGGTTCTGACAGATAGCTTGTCTATTAACTACGAGAATTTCGAGGGAAGAATGTTACAAGAGAACATAACATTCAGAGTTCAACAGAAAATATAGCTAATGTTTGACTCGCATACAAGCTAATCAATGAGTTTTTGCATGACTTATGATTAACAAAAGGAAGATGGTAGTTACCATGCGGTTTACACCACCGTTAGGTCGCAGATCAGTAGCTGCAGATACAAAATCTTTCCCATATTTTTTCTCAAAAATATTCATAATTGCCACTAGTTCTGGAATTTCTGAGCACCTTGGAGCAGCAAATATTAAACTAGCAATCCCTTCTTTGAGATCTGCTGGGCATTCCCTGAAATAATTAGATGCATATCAGAATTCCATGTATTCAAGCTTTACAAAGTAGTAAGGATAATTCAATTCTTTCACCTTTGCTTGGCAATGATCGGAAGTCTGGACACAACCAATTCACAGAAGAGCTCAATGAACTCATTTGCAGCCAAAACATTCTGTTCTCTGATAACATGTTCAACCTGACAGTGAAATTATTGGTGGTTATGAAAATTAGTGGTCACAATGTTTGGCGAATGTAAATAAGCCTGACAGTGAAATTATTGGAGGTTATGAAAATTAGTGGTCACAATGTTTGGCGAATGTAAATAAACCTGACAGTGAAATTTGTTTTTACTTTTTTATCAACATTCTCTTCCTTTCTGAAAAATCCTTAATTACAAATAGGAAAAAATATAAAAGAGCACTGGTAACATGGAATTTAAGAAATATAACCATCTCAGGCGAATGCTTACTGATAAAAGTAGCTCCCAGGTACTATTCTAGTGTGTCCTTATCCTTTCTTCAAAACCTTTGAGTCATAATTACACGTACACACACCAAGTTTAATGAAACTTTGCACTCTGACGTCAAAAGGCTGATCCAAACCTCTGATAGCAGTTGTTTGACCTTGTTTTCTCTTCTGATCCAAACTCGGCCTAATCGTAGTTTTATTTATGAAGTTTTTTGAGTCTGTGGGAACAGATGGTGAGGAGAATTCTGGAGGATCCACAAGTAGATCTTTCAATTTATGTTGTATGGTGTGTTGTGGAAATATCTGACAGAGTTTGAAGGGTTATTCTTGATAGGGTGTGCAAATTGTAATACTCATCTTTTGATAATGGATTCTTGCAAAAATGCTTCATCCATGGACGTAGGCTTTCAAAGCTCATTAATCTCTGGTGTCTTCAGGCTTTTTCCCCTATATTTTGTTTAGAACTTTCACATAACATACATTTTTATACTAGTAAAATTTCATCAATACGAGCAAAAGGCACACCCATGTATATGAGAGAGTCGTCTATCTAGATACAAGAAAATCATGAAAAGTGATCCCCTTAAAGTCTCTAGACTTGTGCAAAACATACAAATTCTAAAAACCACAACATAGTGGACCATCCATGAACTTAGTAAAAGTTGTTAGTATGCCCTTGTTTAGTAAAATACAAAACAATACAGCTTGCATAATGAGGAGAAAAAAGGAAAAGAAAAGAGAAAACGCCATTTCCATTAAGGAATCCATTAGAAAAATGCCTTAAACAGAAAGCATAAGTGAGGTGCTAATTAGAAACGGTTTGTATATAAAGCCAGACAACAAATAACTTCTTTTTTTCAATTTAGATATGGTCTTCCAATAAATGCAAAGACAGTAAGGCATAACCTATACTAGTTTTGGCAGTATAACTGACACAATCCAATGCGCAAAAAAATATTTGTAGATGAAATAGAAACAGAACTTTGAGGACCGGAAGAATGATTTCAAGTTAATTATAAGGTGTAAAAGAATTTTTCTTGTAAGGATGAAACTGAATTAGGGTAAGTCCGTCCCCTTCTAACAGCTCCGGTAATATTTTTAAAAGACACTGAATCTTAGCAAAGCATCAAGATGACCATAAACCTACAAATGCTTCTCTCACTAGTCACTACCTTACAGAAAGTTGTCACGTAATTCAAGGGCGTGGCCACTCTGGCAACGTTAAAGTGAAAGTAAGTCCACATACCGACTAAGTGCAGCCAGCAAAGGCAGTGGACTCCTTTCAAATTCTCTAAAAGGTAAAAACCACCAGCTCATTCAAACCAGATGTCCAACTACCATAAACAACCCAAGAGAGGGCCACCGAAAGAAATCCAACCAGTTCCATTCCCTTTTTTACGATGCTTAAAAGACAAATTTTAAGTTACTTACTTAATTATTAAGTAAAAAAAAAAAACTTTAAAAAAATTTAAAAAATTTTGATAAAGAATTTCGGTAGACTTGTTCTGTGGGCAAAGTGTTTTCCACATAAGTTTTTTACAGAAATCCTTTACCGAACACTACAAATCTTTCTCTTTTTTTTTTCTTTTTTTTAATCTTTTCTTTCACTATTTTTTTAAACTATTTAAATATTTTTTAAAAATAAAAAAAAAATCACATATTCATTTAAAAACACTTAAAAAAATTTTAAAAAAATTAAAAAAATTTCGGTAAAGAAATTCGGTAGATTTGTTCTGTGGGCATAGTGTTTTCCAATTTTATTTCCTCTCATAGTAGCGTTCTCATTCTATTGCAGATTTTCAGCAAACATAATATATATTGCTGATAGTGACCCCAAGGAAATGTAATAAAAAAATTCAAGAGCAATATCTTAGCACCAACATGGCAACACCAATATAAAAATAGACGATAAACAAGATTCTACCACACCTCAAACCCAAAATAATATCAATGCGGGCTCCGCTGGAAAACCGCCCAAAACGCAGTTATCCGTAAACACTGGTCTTTAACGTTCGGTTTGTTTCATCTCAAAGTTCTGTGCAACACCCAAAATAGAAACTTAAGTTTGACAATTACCCGAATGCGAGCAGTGGCATCTTGACCGGACTGTAGAAGCAACGCAATGTCTCGCCGCATCTGCTTCACCACCACCTGTCTCTTGTTCCTCAGCAGCTTTATCCTCGCCACCGCCATCTTAGCCGCTGTCTTGCTGTTATGCATTTTCCATTTTATTCCAAAGGAAAATAATGTAGAATAAATAAAACACTATCCTCTGCTCCCAAGGAATTACTCAGTACCCAGAATCAATCACAGAAAAAAGAAACGTTTACACATTTTCTTGCCAACCAAACAAAAACGGGTGTGATCGACTGGGAAAAGAAAAGCAAAAGAGGGGGAGAGAGAGAAATGTACCATTTGGAGGAGTTGAAGCCACGGCGGAAGAGAGAAAAGCTGAGCTTCATGAGATTCCTGGCGTGGGTCGTGGCTACCCTTGTGGCCGTCATGGTCGAGTGTATGAGAGAGAGAGAGAGAGAGAGAGAGAGAGCGACGTTGTTTTTTCGGCCTTTTTCAAGAAGTGAAAACGGTCGCCTGAGTTGTAAAGTGGATCCGTTCGGCTCTTGATAGGATCCGATGGTTCCACTGTTGGCACCGACTTTTCCCTGTTATAAAAGCGGATTTGTCTTGAATCTTGGAGGAAATCTATATTCTATCCTGTACGACCTTTGTTCGTGTAGAAAAGGAAAAATGTAGCCGTTAGGAGGAAGATGGACACGTGGAAGAATAAGGGGAGGATTTGATGCAGAGTATCCGATGCTCATTGAATGGGCCTTTGGACCTCAGGGGTGGGGGAGGGCCGGGGGAGTACTAGCAACTTGCAATTAAATTAGCAACGCAAATACCCAATAAGAATGTAGATTTCTTTTTCTATAAAAAGATAATAAATTGGCAGAAAATAAAAAAGAAAAGAGCATGAAAATTTGAAACCCCACGTCATTTATTGTTCATTCCAAATGGTCCGATTCTAGAATGTACCATGTTTTTTGTTGCCTATTATTAGCAATATCAATTCATCCATCTCAACTGCAAAAGCCAAGTCAGCATCTTCAGGCCAACTCACCAACTGATACAGAATAGTCTAGAATGTGTAGACGTGTCCATTCTGTTATTAAGAATATTCCATGTCTCTTGTGTATAAATAGACCCTCTTGTAAAGGATTATTAAATGAACAGAGCACCACTGCATTTCATCATTTCATTGTTAGTCTGTTTGTTATTATGGTATCAAGAGCTGTGTAAGGACTCACGTCCAAACGGACTCACGTCCACCCACTCATGGCTGAATCACAAAACCCTCCCAAATTCTCCCTCCCGTCTCCCTCTCATTTTATTACTGTTAAATTGAACCATGACAATTATCTGCTGTGGAAGGCACAACTAATGCCTTACCTCAACAGTCAAAATGTTTATGGATATGTTGATGGGTCCATTGTTGCACCGAAGCTGCTCGATGAAAATCCCACAGACCCATCTTCTCCATATTTGATTTGGAAACAGCAAGACCAAGCCATTATGACCATCCTCATTTCCTCTCTTACCGAAAATATCATTGCTCATGTTGTGGATGCATCCACCTCACGGGAAATCTGGATTATCCTGCAAGACCTTTTTGCTTCCAAATCTCAAGCTCGCGTGATGCAGCTTCAGTATCAGATTACTACCCTTAAGAAAGGTTCGGATTCGATTGCTGAGTATTATCAGAAAACCAAACTGATTCGAGATACTCTAGCGGCAGCTGGTAAAATCCTATCCTCTTCTGATTTTATTGCATATTTGTTGGCTGGTTTGGGAACCGATTTTGATTCGGTTGTGACCTCCATTACCACCCGCGTGGATCCTCTTACCCCCTCCCAAGTATACAGTCACCTTCTCATCCATGAATCTCGTATCCTTCATCAACAAACAACCCTCACTGCATCCCCAGAATTTTCGGCTAACTCTACCACCACAAATAACACCAATACCAGTACCAGAGGCAGGGGCCAGTTTCGAGGAAGAGGAGGTTACAGGGGCCGTGGACGAGGTCGCAATGGAGGTCGGTTCAATCCTTCCCACTTTTCCCAAAATCGTCCTCCTTGTCAAGTTTGTCACCGCCATGGTCATACCGCCCTTCAATGCTACTATCGGTTTGATCATGGGTATCAGTCAGCACCTCCACCTTCATTAGCTGCTCACTTCACCTCTGCTCCTTTTTCTCATGATACTGCATCTTCTGTTGATAATAATTGGTATCCTGATTCTGCTGCGACCCATCACTTTACTCATAATTTCTCTAACTTATCTGTCAATCCTTCTGAGTATAAGGGCAATGAGCAGGTGCGGGTTGGTGATGGCAACTCTCTCCCGATTCACCATGTTGGCAGCTCTGTAATTCCCTCATCTTCTGGCAATCTCCTACTCCCTCAACTTTATCATGTTCCGTCGATTTCAAAGAATTTAATATCGGTTAAAAAATTTTGTGAAGATAACTGTGTATTCTTTGAATTTCATTCATCTTGTTTCTATGTGAAGGACTGTCGTACCAAGAAAACTCTTCTGCAAGGTCCTACTAGTCACGGCATGTATGTTTTTCCTCCAGACACATCTCCATATCAAGCTCATACTGGTTCCAGAGTCACCCCTTTTCAGTGGCACGCTCGTTTGGGTCATCCTTCCATGCAATTAGTTCAAAGAATAATTTCACAATTATCTCTCCCTGTGAAGTCCTCTCCAAACACTGGGTTATGTTCTTCATGCTGTCAGGCTAAACTTCACCAACTGCCATATACATCCTCTTCATCTTGGACTACCGCTCCACTCCAACTCTTGTTTGCCGATGTATGGGGTCCTGCACCCACTGTGTCTAGGGGTGGTTTTCGCTATTATCTTTCATTTGTTGATGACTATAGTCGGTTTACATGGATTTTTCCATTAAAATGTAAATCCGATGTAGTTAATGTCTTTTTATCTTTTAAATGTCATGTTGAAAATTTACTTAATACAAAAATACGTGCCTTACAATCTGATTGGGGTGGCGAGTTTCGTTCTCTTAATACTGTGTTACAATCTTTTGGCATTTCTCATCGCTTGTCTTGTCCATATGCTCACTCACAAAATGGTTCAGTTGAAAGGAAACACAGACATATTGTAGAAACTGGTCTTGCTCTTCTTGCACATTCATTCTCCCCTCAAAAATATTGGTCCGATGCTTTCATTACAGCTGCCTACTTAATTAATCGGTTACCAACATCTGTGTTACACCATAAATCTCCATTTGAAAAATTGTGGAACAAACACCCAAATTACAATTTCTTGAAAACTTTTGGTTGTCTTTGTTGGCCTAATCTCAGGCCTTATAATCGCCACAAGATGAATTATCGTTCCCTTCCTTGCGTATTTCTTGGGTACAGTCCTAATCATCATGGCTACTTATGTTTTCATCTCTCTACCTCCCGAATGTATGTATCACGAGATGTTCTTTTTGATGAAAATGTCTTTCCGTTTCAACAATCTTCATCAAATCCATCTACTCCAGTGCATACTACTCTTCCCAACTCTTCCTTTTCTTTTCAGCCCATTACCTCAACTTTATCCAATCCCACCACTCCTCCTTCATCTAACAGGCCTACTTCTCCTTCTCTCAACAGGCCTGATCCTTCCCCATCCGTTCGGCCCTCCCATATAACGCAGCCCACTTCTCCCTCTCCTTCTATTTCTCCTTCTGATCCCGTTCCTTCTTCCAGTGCAACCTCCTCTAGGGCACTGTCTTCGCCCGTGTCCCCAATCTCCTTGAACTCTCCCGAATCGTCCTCATCCTCTCCGTCCCCAATTTCCAATATTCATCCTATGCAAACTAGGTCAAAATCCAATCTTCATTTTCCAAAAATAAGAACCAACGGCACCGTTGCTTGGCCGCAACCTCAGGCCCATGTCACCTCCACTATTACTCCAGATGAACCCTCCTCTGTTACTGAAGCTTCAAAATACCCTGAATGGCGACATGCGATGCAACTAGAGTTTGATGCTCTTCTCTCTAACAATACCTGGACTCTTGTACCTCCAACCTCCTCTCAGAATCTTGTGGGATGCCGATGGATCTTCAAAACGAAATATCTATCAAATGGCTCGGTTGAAAGGAGAAAAGCACGCCTTGTAGCCAAGGGCTACAGCCAACTTGAGGGCTTGGACTACTCTGAGACTTTCAATCCCGTTGTCAAACCGACAACCATCAGGTTGGTTCTTTCCATTGCTCTCTCTGCTAATTGGCCGATTCATCAGTTAGATGTTCAAAATGCCTTTTTACACGGCAAATTGGATGAAACTGTGTTTATGTCACAGCCAAGGGGTTTTGTTCATCCTCAATTTCCCACACATGTCTGCCGGCTCAATCGTGCATTATATGGCCTTAAACAGGCCCCCCGTGCGTGGTATGCACGCCTGAGTAGTAAGTTGGTTGAATTGGGATTTGTCATCTCCAAATCTGACACTTCATTGTTCATATACCGACATCAATCTGTTGTTCTTTATTTTTTAGTCTATGTTGATGATGTAATTCTTACTGGTTCGGATAGCTCAGCTATTACTCAGCTGGTTCAATTGCTCAGTGCTGAGTTTCCCTTAAAAGATCTTGGTGATCTTCATTACTTCCTGGGTATTGAGTGTCACAGAAATTCGAATGGGATGGTTCTGTCCCAAAGAAAATATATTCTTGATTTATTGAACAAGACCAATATGGCTAATTGTAAGCCTGTTGGGACTCCTATGTCTCCCTCCACTAAACTCTCTACGTTTGACTCAACATCAATGGAGGATCCCTCTCTGTACAGGAGTGTGGTGGGTAGCTTACAGTATCTTCTCTTCACCAGACCTGATTTAGCTTTCTCAGTAAATCGGGTCTGTCAATTTATGCATGCCCCTTGTCTTTCTCATTGGCAATCTGTGAAGAGAATCTTAAGATACTTGAAACAAACTCTGGATTATGGTTTGGTTCTCACTCCTTCTCAGTCCCCTGTTCTTGCTGCCTTCTCTGATGCTGACTGGGCAGGCTGCCCAGACGACAGAAAATCCACCAGTGGGTATTGTTTATTCTATGGCAACAATCTAATCTGCTGGAGCTCAAAAAAACAAACAACTATTGCTAGGTCCAGCACTGAGGCTGAATACAAGGCCTTAGCCCATGCCACTTGTGAACTTATTTGGGTACAATCGTTATTATCTGAACTGGGTGTCTTCTTATCTAAGTCTCCTATTCTTTATTGTGATAATCTGGGAGCAACTTACTTATCTGTAAATCCTGTGATGCATTCCCGAACAAAGCATGTGGATATTGATTACCATTTTGTTAGAGATCGTGTTCATAACAAGACCCTCCAAGTTTCTTTCCTTTCAAGCAAAGATCAAATAGCAGATGTTCTTACAAAGCCACTGTCCAGTACCAGATTCTGCACACTCAGATCGAGCCTCACAGTCCTGCCAGGGCTGCTGGGCTCGCCGGGGGATATTAGCAATATCAATTCATCCATCTCAGCTGCAAAAGCCAAGTCAGCATCTCCAGGCCAACTCACCAACTGATACAGAATAGTCTAGAATGTGTAGACGTGTCCATTCTGTTATTAAGAATATTCCATGTCTCTTGTGTATAAATAGACCCTCTTGTAAAGGATTATTAAATGAACAGAGCACCACTGCATTTCATCATTTCATTGTTAGTCTGTTTGTTATTACTATGGATGGTTTGGAGAATGGAGATACAGCAGAAGCATCATTTTGGGGGTGTGGGGTTCCTCCATTTATGCTCTGCTCATGATTGTAATTTTCTTTCACCCTATTTGGTTACTGAGAAAACCCAACAAAGGATCAGGGATCAAATCTTTCATCCAAAAAACATGAAACATGCGTTTTATGCCCGATGGATCCGCTAACATAAGAAGCAGACAGCTGACAGAAAATCCAAAAACCTGGTCGACCATACACAAATAGCCGACCCACATTGCAGTTTGCACAACATTAACTACAAAAATGCCGTTCAATTGTCGGCCACATGATCTAGACACTAAAAGTGGATGCAATGTCTTTAGTCTTTTTACAAATGGTTACACGAACCTGAGACAAGGGTTAGTTTCATAAAAGGTAAAGGGCGCAGGAAGGAATCCTCACATACTTTTCCTAAACCTTCCCTATAGATTTTGAGGTCCCAGTGAGCAATTAATTGATAAAATCACAGTTCAGTCTGATCCATTATTTTATTCTTTTGTTTAATTTGTTAATAGCATCAAGTAGATATATAAAATGAACTTGATTGATCATTGTTTAAACAAGGCAAAAAAAAGGAAATGAAACGGGCTGATCTAGCAAGAACAATGCAAATCATATTAAAATTGCAATGTGTTTCTTTACATTTTGATTCATGTACATGGATAGACATTTGAGAAGGTGATAAAAGCCAGAGTATGAGATCAGCTAGTTAGAAATTATATTTAGGATCAATACTCTTGCTTGGATCAAGCGCCTAAACAAGCATTCCAAACCTTTCTCAAGGCCTTCCATGCTAACATCCAAAGCACCCAACCTAATCTGTGCAGATTGTATCTTTTGTGCCTCCATATCTTGGCTTGAATTGTCCATCAAGAGGTTGCCAACTGCTGTATCCACCCTCTCCAACTCATTCATGTTTCCGGCCTGTTGGTCTTTGCCTGCAAGTACACCTTTCTGCAATTGTTTGAAAACCAATGACCACCTGCTACTGCTAGGCTTTGGTTTCAACACTGGAACCGAAAGGAATAACAACAGCGAGTGAAAGATTGAAATAGTACTGAAGCTTGTTTCTGCAAGCACTCTGACCACTGCGGGGAGGGGATCATCTAGATCTGACATGGGGAGATCCCCGAATTGGTTAAGATCTATCGGCTTCAAGGATGCTAGAGACTTGGCAATCTCCTTTTTCATCAGCCTTCTTGAACAAGTATAAGAAGTGACAATGCTTTCAACACTCAAGTCTCCAACCCTCTTTCGGCGAAGAGCTGACTGAAGTTCTCGAATGGATTCTTGCATTGAGAGAATAGCATCCCTGGTTTTGCCACACACATCCAAGTATCCCAAGGAACCTTCAAGCAAGTCATTGACCCATTTCTGGTGTTGCTGTTGGGCAAGAGCTTGTTGGGTCAATGGCAAATTCAGAAGATCATCTATGCATCTATACAATTCACCTAGCAGGGATAGACCAAGGCATATTGTTTCTACCGTTTTTGATGATGAAGTTGATGCCTCCCAAGATTTAATCTTGTTTAGCTGTTCTTCAACTCTTAATGTGCTCGGATGAGATCTAGCAGGCAAGCTAATGGATCGAAGGCTATAGCGTTTAGATGGCTTGGGGGAAGAGGAAGCCATTGTTGATCTCTTCACCATGGAAAAGTTCAAAATTTAAGATGGGACTCAGTGAGTCCTATGATTCATTCATAACATATTTATACAAAAAGCATTTAGGGAATCTGGGAAGGGACAAAAAAAACCCCTATAGGTCCTCAAAGTCAATGTGATCAACATGTGGAGGCAGGGTGGGCTCCTCTTTAGGCTCCTCTTTATGGAGTGGGTTATGTTCTCACGTAAACCAAGACCCTCCCTTTTTCAATACATTCTTAAGGTATATTTCATCGCAAGAAATGTTGGTCATTTGGCTTTTCTTCTACCGTGCCCCACCACTGCCAACATATGCTTTTCCAAGGTTCAACGTCATTGTAGCCATATATAGGGAACTGTAGCCGGCCAAGGTCCTCTGGATGTCAAGAACCTTGGGCCTGAAGAAATCAAGATCTTCAGGGATCCTGAACCATATTAATTAATCAAGGATGGTGGTTGAAATAGCATATAAACATGATATTATTATATGGGTGCACGAGTGGCATGCTGACAACATGTTCCCCTCAAGGTTGCAGCTTGCCAATGTATAGGATATCAGCTAATCCTGATATTTGCTATTATGAGGCAGAGATCATATGCACGTTTAGTTTTTTAGTCCATGAATCCTCCTAATATTTTCCATGATCTTCACCTTCTTGATGTGAGAGGAAATGAAGGCTCAAAAATGCATAGGCGGCTATCAATTTCTATGCGAATAGAATCTCAGAGGAGAATTGATGCCATTTTTGTCTCTGTCCTGAATTGTCGTTCTATTTCTTTGACTTTATTGTCTTCCTTATCTCGGTATTGTATTTAGGAAAATGACTTGTACTGGTAGGATAGGATTCCTGCTGTTGGTTCTGAGATCTTGAAAGTCGAGAGCTAGAATAATTATTATTGCGGATAAATCTAAATAACACCCAGCTTTTAGTGTAAAAAGACGAATATTCCGAGTTTCTTCCAAATATCCAATCGACTTTCAAACTTCCATGGGCCAAGCATGGAGTGAATTCAAAATTTCAAAGAATGTGATTGATTACACATCGTCTTGTCTCGTCTCGTCTCAATCATTATAATTTTTTTTAATTTTTATATAAAAATATAATAAAAATTTTAATTTTTTTAAATTTTAAAATAAAATTAATATTAAAAAATATATTCTAACAATATTTTATTCAATTATTATTTAAAACATCTCATTTCATCTCATCTTCTTTAAACTGTCTATCCAAACTCAACCTAATAAATTTGGTTTTTATTTTTATTTTATTTTTATTTTTATTTTTTTTAAAGAAGAAGTTGGACGATATGGTAGAAGAGAAGAAGAAAAAAAAAAAAAAACTCACATGCAAAATTCAAGATCTTAAAGAATTATTTACACCATAAGTTTTTAATCTATATGTTAAGTTAAAAGGAATCGCGGGGGCAAGAAAAGAAGGCTAAACACTTTATTGCTTGCAAATCAAATATTCAAAGATAAAGTTGCTCTATGTAGCCAAAGAGAAAGGAGGCTGCTTGATTCTCGGCGTGAGATACGATACAACCTGACGATGATGATGATGATAGCGTAAAGAGCAATAAAAAAACCACCAACAAATAACTGATCATTCATCAACTTTTTTTTTTTTCAAAGAAAATGACATTTGGACTCTGAGTTTACCTTATAAAGTTATTGTTAGGGTATTTTTATTTTTATTTTATTTTTTATTTTTTAATAATTAAGAAAATAATTATTAGTAAAGTGATTTTTTTAATATATAAATTATTTAAATATGTTTAAAAAATGCTTAAAAGAAAAAATAAATAATAAAAATACAATTTGCACTAATGATAAGTTTGAAGAGATAAACTCATGAGATTAAGTAGCATCACCTATTTTTTAATCATATAATTGGCTTTCATCAATAAGACAATTGGTAAAAGAAAATGCTACTTAGCCTCCTTACTATTACTGTTCAAAGTTACTATTCAGTTATTTTAATTTTTGTTTAACGGTTAAAGAAGTGATTATTAGTGAAATTGTAATTTTTTTTAATGGTTAAGAATGTTAAAAAAATGTTTTTAAAAATAAAAAAATTAAATCTCAAATACACTAATGACACACCCAACAATACATACGGGTAGGGGTGAAAAATCGATCATTCGGTTCGATTTTGTGTAAAAACTAAAACTGATTGATGCTACCTTTTCGGGAAAAAAAAATTGGTCGAAACCGAGTGTGTGAGGGAGTAAAACCGGCCGTATCGGTTGCCGGTCAGTTCACGGTCAGTTTAGCGGTTTGGACCATTCTTTTTAGACATTTTTAAAACCCAATTTAACCTCTTTTTGGGCTCAATTTATTATTCAAGATCATCAATATTATGAACTTTTTTTACTGAATTTTTAAAATTAATTTTAAATATTCAATTTCATTTTAATTTTAATGTCATGTATACTATTAATAACTAATAACTACTACATCTATACTACTAATACTATTTATACTTTATAGTCTTATTATCTTATATACTAATTACTAGATAACTAAAAATAAATAAAAAACTCCATTAGATGTTTAATACACATTACAAATAAAATCAAATTGTCTTAAGTAAGTAAGCAACAATTGTTTTTGAATAAAATTTTACAAATTTTCATTCTTTAAGATTCCAAATAGATTCCCAATGCAGTCTTCGACTCTTCAGTCATCAATAGTTGTGATGAACAATGCTCCTAACTCTATATAGAAAAATATCAAATAATCAATATTAATAAATTAGGATAATGAAAAAAAATTAAATTGAATTATAAAAGTAAATGAATATGAAAATTGAATGAGAAAAATATTACCAGATTCTACCACAAAGCTCTCAACATTATCTAAGAAGTCTCGAATATCAATTAGCGTTTATGGATGTCGCAACCAATTCTGAGTACAAATAAGTGTCTCAACAGTTCTCGGAGCCAACGAACTCCGAAAAGGATTAAGTACATAACCTCCTGTACTAAATGTTGACTCTGATGCAACTGTGGAAACATGTAAGCCTAACACGTCTCGTGCAATTCTCGCAAGTATAGGATACTTAGGCTCATTAACTTTCCACCAATTCAACAAGTCAAAAGATTGGTTGAATGCCTCACAACCATATGATAATACTGGTCTATCTTTGTTTTGGTAGTTGTAGATTTAGAGGCAGTCGATGCTAGTAATCACTCATAAAAAAGTTATGACTCATGATTGTTTTCATCATCATTTGTGGGTACATATGCCGGATGGGGAATATGTTCTCTGCTAGTTGAGGTAGAACCGAACGTAGCATTATACTTCACATACATGTATGATAATAACTGTCTCACACTCGACACCAACTTTCTAACCCGACTCTCATCATGAATTTTTCAGGTAAAAAGTAAGAAGCTCTAACTTACTATGTGGATCAAGGATAACTACAATCAACAACAACAAGTTCATCATATCCAATGAACCCCAAAACTTATTATATTTAATTCTTATGCTTATGGTCATGTTTATCAAACAATTATTTTCATTCTCACTTAGTCTAACCAACTCTTTTGGAGCATTCAAATGTTCAAAAATTGATGTTTTCCATGACATATAAAGACCCAGAAAATCGATAAGTGGCTTCATAAAACATCTTCATGAATTTTACAAAAATCTGCACTATCTCCCACTCATTAACTCTAGGAAGCCCATTGTTTCCATTCTTAAAATAAGAGAAAAAATTGTAGTCCTTACTCTCCATCTGCCTGAAAGTCTTCTCAAATTTCTTAACTGCCTCTAACATCATGTAAGTTAAATTTCATCAGGTTTGCACATCAAGGGATAATATTTTTTTACAATCAATTTTCTCTTTTTCTGCATATCTCATAAACTTGTCTAATCTTGCAGGGGAGAAGCGCACATATCTAACCACATTTTTAACTATTGTAATGGCGTCATTACATTCCTTAAGACCCTTATTCACGACAAGGTTCAAAATATGAGCATAACATCTCATGTGCATATACTTTCCCCCAACATATTTCCCGTAAAAAATGTCTCAAATATGAAATTGCAGTATTATTTGAGTTAGCATTATTAACAGTAACAGTAAATATCTTATCAATGCTCTAATGAAATAGGCATGATTCAATATATTTTTCCAATAGTATCCCCTCGATGATTAGGGATTAAAAAAAATTAATGACTTTTTTTTTTTTTTTTGCAATTTTCAATCACTATCAATAAAATGTATAGTTAGGCATATATAATTAAGATTTTGTATCGATGTGCCACGTATTGGTAGTTAATGAAATCTTCATTTTTCATCTTTAAACAACTTTTTAAGCTTGGTCTTTTCAAATGCAAATAGTTTTATACAATCTATTGCAATCGTGACTCGACATGACACTTTAAATCTAGGTTTAAGCAACTAAACAATCTTCTTAAATCCTTACTTTTCAACAATTCTAAATGGCAATTCATCAATGATCATTATTTTTGCAAGCAACAAACTCACAACCTTTTCACTATATTTGTGTGTTACAAGATTTTTTAACAAACTATCACTCTCTCCAATCCCTCCGAGAATGCCTCACCTACTAATGTTGTTTGGTATTTATCCAAAAGCCTACGTTTATGAGGATTTTTGAGACATGAAGGTAGATAGTTTTGGATGGTTGAAGTTTCGTTCCTCTTTGAGTGGCAAGCGTACATCTTACCACAATAATCACACTTGACCTTAGAATCATCAACAGCACAACCCTCAACTTTTGTAAAACGTTCTCAAACAATTAACGGATCATTCCCTTTATGTTTCTTAGGAACTGGACAATTACTACTATTAGGGGCACTTAGGGGTTTTGGTATTTGAGTCTCTCCCAAATTAATTCTTTGGGAGTTCGATTCAAGATCAATTAGACTTGATGAAAAATTCATCTAATATGTGAAAAATTATATACACCACGTCATTACACAACAATTAAAACAAACAAAGAACAAAAAAATCAACACAATTACACATTAGCTAGTTTGCAACATGGCAAACATCACAAGTCTAAGACTCTAATCTAGATTTTAGATTGCTCATCAACCTCACAAATTATTTCATTATCTTTATTCCTATAGCTTTACAAACTGACTTCACATCCAACGAACCAATAGGAATTCTACGACACTACCAATTAAGAATTTTATTTTCACATGAATTATCAGTTTTCAATACTTACAGACTCAAAACTGATATTTCTTTTGAGTCTTATAAATTAAAAACCTAATTATCCAAGTTTATCAAAATTCTAAAAAAAATAACTATGGTTTTAGTTTAAATAAAAACTTGTGAAGTACGGAGTTATATATTTCCAATTTGTAGGTTATATATTGATGAAATTAGAAGTAATAAAATTCTCATCACTAAAATTGAAATAGAAGATCAGATTATAATACTATAAACTATAAAATTGAAAATCATACCTAAAAAAATAAAACACCAGCCTTTTTTTTTTTTTTTTGAGTGGAGTGGCTAGTGGGTCTGTGGGCGTGGGAATCTAGGATGCGCCATTTGTCGAAGGGACGTGAGGCTGTGCCACTGCCGATGCAGCTGCTGCTAAAGAGTGGAGAGTCGCTGCTGCTGGAGAGGATCAAATGAGGGGAGGGCTGATTGCTGAGGAGTGAGGGCTCAACTTCGAGAAGGAGAAGGGGAGGTTGGGTTGTTTAAACCCTAGGTAGAAACGACGCGTTCCCTTTACTTTTTTTAAAAAAAAACTATAGAAGCAAAACGGTGAAACAATATCGTTTTGGGATTGTGTATATATATATAAATAGGTATATGATGTCGGCCGGTTCAACGGTTTTTTTTTTCCTGGTTCAATCCGGGACCGAACCGGCTGACGTCGGTTTTGTTAAATTACCACCACCGGCCGACCGATTTCCTGCCAGTTTCGAGCTCCAACGGCCAATCTGAGCCAGTCTCGGTCGATTTTCTAGTTCCTTGTACAACCCTACATATTGGCAGCCCCTAGCATTATCCATTTGTAAAAGGAAGATTACGATTGGTACTGAATATTAATTAAGGGATAATGGTGGGTTTTTTCTGCTCAGTATGGATTCAACACCAACAACGAGGCTGAATTAAGAGCTTTACTTCAAGGTGTACGGTTATGTAAAGAAATGGCATGTCGACATGTTAGTTTGGAGAATTAATCTTTGCATCAACCTATACACCACATACCATAATTTTTTTTATTTATTTTTATTTGTTTATCTTATTAAATGTGTATTATATGGATGATGAATAAAAAAATATAAATGTTTCAAAAAGAGTAAAATAAAAAAAAAATTGAAAAAAAATTAAAAAAAAATAAAAAACACATTGGTGTGTGGTGTGTGGGCTTATGCATAGCAATGCTCTAGTTTGGAATGTGACTCCAAGGTAGTGGTGGATTGGGTGAAGAACAGATGCCTTAACTTATGGTATCTTTGGGATTATTAGGATTCCCTTCTTCAGGAACTGGATGGTGTTCAATTTCAAGTGGTGCATCAATTCAAAGAAAGTAACCAAGCCACAAATTATTTGGCAAGGAAAGGAGAACATGGGCTAAATTGGAGTTTTGTATCTTGTAATTGCTTACCGAGGTTAATGATGGGTATTATTAGATTAGATGCTTTGGGATTCCCGTCTATTAGGAAATAATCGTTTTATTTGTTTTTCTTTCATGATTAGGCATGTTTGATTGGAATTATTGAGTTACTTATTTATTTTACTGTATAGGATTGTTTTGGTTTCTAGTTTTGATGCATAAGATGGTTTTCTTGAATATTTGTAAATCCCACATATCCTGTTTGTTAATACGGTATTCTTCCGCCACAAGTGAGGACAATCAATAAAATTGAAGTTCTGTTGAAAAAAAAAAAAAAAAGAAGAAGAAGAAGAAGAAAGAAAGAAAGAAAGAGAGAGAAGCCTTCCCATGAAAAGGATTACTCACATGGATCCGAGCTACTACCGCTCAACAAAAGTTACTATTAGTGTAGCTGTATTTTTTTTTTATAAATATTTTTTAAATAGTTAAAAATATATTACTTGCTTAAATATGATCCAATTAAATGATTTTAGTTTTATCTCACTATATATTTAAAATATAATAGTTTTATCATATTTAAATTTATTTTATATTTAAAGAAATTAAAAATCGATAGATATTATTAGACAATAGCAACTCATAAAAATAAAATTAACAAGTGATAAAAGTAAAGCTTTCCTATTATTGAGCTTTCAAACTCATGCAACTCTGGTTGACACACGTGTGATCTTATTAATTTCCTTCGCCTACCTACACGTGGAGGAGGACAAACCTCTAGGACTTTTCGTATGTGATACATGCATTTGATTTTTTGTTTTTTGTTTTTTGGGAAGACGTACGGCATCTTGATATATAGATGAATAAGAATAATTAATGAGGCTTTAAATTATGTCGATTGTGGAGTTTATTTTTATTTATTTATTTATTTTTAATATCATATGATCGAGTATTATTAATTTCAAATGTCAGTAGTGTTTAATATAATAGAGAATGATGATAAGGATGGATGTACCCGTGCATGCATCATCTCTTCCCCATTTTGCAAAATAAACAAATATATCAACCGTAGATTATGAATCATAGAGATAAACAAATTCCCCATTTTTTTATGCATCGATACTCGAGAAATTTGGAGTATTGGAAAGTATTTGAATGTAACAGCAACAGATAAAAAGAAAAGAAAAGAAAATAAAGCCAGAATGTAGAGCTTGAATTTTCTGTTTATATTCATTCTATAGCAATCCATGTACATAGTTCTTGATCAATAGGAAAATATCAATCCTTTGGCACGCATCCTCTAAAATTTGGATGTCTTGCAGCTATATATATATATAGGATCATGGAGATCAGAGAAAAATGGCTTTTTTTTTTTTTTTGGTGTGATTCTGATCTATTGAGAGATTATGTTCAAAAGAGAGGCTCTTGTTTTGATCAAGCGCCTAAACACACAGTCCAAACCATTCTCCAACTCTTCAATGCTAATCTCCAAATCCTCCAACCTTTTCTGTGCACTTTGCGCCTTCTCAGAATCAGCCCCCTTACTTGAGGCATATGATCTGCATAGGGTGCTTAGTGCAGCATCAACAACTTCCATCTCATTCACTTTCTCTTGCTTCTCTTCGCATGCTATTACGCCTTTGTGCATCAACTTTGAGACCAGTGACCACCCACTAATTGGCTTTGACACTGGAGTTGTCAAGAACATCAAGAGGGATTGAAAGATTGAAACATTCATTAAA
>QEOT01123891.1:1250-55739 GCA_003123785.1 Pterocarya stenoptera | reverse complement strand
ACTTTGAGATGCTTCTACCAATTCTATGATTCTCTATATATAGGAACGTGCACACAGAGATGAAAAAGAGACATGACTGTTCAAGTTAATGTGATCAACATGTGGAGCCAGAGTGGGGTTTTCCTTTGTATTCGGTCGCCTGTCACAGCTTTGGCCAGCATTGGCTTCAATGATTTGTTAATTATTTAGGCCACGATGTTCGGGAAATGGCGATGAGGTGAACTACTAATTTTGTCATCTTGTGAGCTGTGATGCACAAGTAACAAGAAGTGTCATCACCCACTTTGCCTCCCCTACTGCCACATTACCCTCAATTGTTGAAGTTTAATATTCAAGCTGCCTTACCTTCACAGATGTGCCTTGTCTGGGTTGTCTCAACTACCACAACCTTGCTCTGTACAATTCATTAAACAAAAGCTTTAGAGAGATCCAGATCCAGATCTGTGGCGTTTAATTAAGAAAATGTAAAACAATTGATAAATTTGTAGATATATAAAATGATTAGAATTCCAAGATCAGTACACGTATCATAGCTAGCTCAATTATCTTGTTTATTATGTGCACGAGTGGCCTGCTCTGCATATGTCTCCATTGCAGACCTCTATTTCCATTAATTAATTATTGCTTTACAATTTATCGACAATTTATCGAAAACTTCACTAAATTTCTTTTATTCATGTCCATCCTCGATATTCTCAGTAAAGGATAGGTAGGACACGACGTATCATGCTGGTTATGGTTATGCGTGTACTGATGCTGATAATATTCTTTAGATATTATGGGGAATCAGAGCAGCAGGATTTGGCATGTGGCTGCTGAGACATAAGGGCCCTCTCAGAGAAGGATGTGGCTTGCAGAGTTGAAGCATGCAAGAGACATGCACCAGGCATCGAAAGCACTTAAATCATTTCAGAAATGCACCCGTTTTGCCTTTTTAGCAGAGATCAATCATGAACTTGAAACATCAATAACTGAGACAGAGACAGAAAGAGAGAGAGAACATATTTTGAGGAACTCTTGAAATCTGTTTTTTAATGGCAACGAGAAAAACATCATCATGAAACTACTCAATTTGTCAAGGTTTTAAGCTGACGATGCGAATTATTCAGAATTAAGGCCCCATTTGTTTACACAAAACCACTATCTCATTTCATCTCATCTCATCTCAATTATTACAACTTTTTCAAATCTTCATATAAAAATATAATAAACAATTCAACTTTTTCAAATTTCAACATAAAAATAATACTAAAAAATATATTCTATTAATATTTTATTCAACTACTATTCAAAACATCTCATCTCATCTCATCTGTGTATCCAAGCGAGGCCTAAATGTAACTGCGAGCAGTACCATATTTATTTATTTATTTATCAACCTGCTGTAACCATGCATCAGGGCACATTAATTTGTTTCTCATAGACATCAACAGAGTGGCCATTAGCTAGCAGGCATGAATGTTAGGGTGCTCCTCCACCCTCCATGCACAAGTCGTAGGGCATAAAGTAGGAGATTGAATCAAGTCGTGGTTTGGCGATCGTTGTATTTGGTACAGTAATTTCAGCACCAGCATTTCGAATACATTGCATTGGATTTGAGCGGCGAAACAAAAATTGCCGTAAATAAGGACTAATTGCAGCAATTTATTTTACATCGATCTTAAAATCGCTAGAAAATGCCTGATTTCTTGTAGTGATGACACTTCTGGTTTTGAGGACTTATGCATGGAGTACTTTATAAAGTCCATATATATATATATATATATGTAGAGCCTCGTATATATGCAAGGGATCGAGAGACTTTTTGTTAATATATATATATATACGTATATATTTGAATTTTTAGTCCCGCGTACGTACGTACTCAACATTAACAAATAACGATAACGATCGAGTGGTTGATATATATGATCTAAACAATTTTCTGCAGGTTTGATTGGCATAGTACGTACTACTGTCATCGATCAACACCTTATAAAGACACATCATTTTGACGCATTTTAATCGCCTTTGGTAATTAATGTATTTGGAATAATTTTGAACATGATGTATATTGGGTATAACAGCCAGGCCTGCCATTCATGTATTGGCCTGGTACCGTTCTCTTAAAATTTAAAATCAACATTTAGAACTATTCTTTGAATTATCATTTGTAATATAATAAAGATCAACTTAAATTCCTATAGTACCCAAAGTTTGTGACTACTCGATCGTGTCTTATTTCAATGAACCATGCATATATACAAGCATTATATATATATATATTTATATATATGACTGATATTGTATCCTGGGGCCGAGAATCTGGTCGTGATGACAGTACTACAGTAGTTGGTGTCCTCGGGAGACAAGGAAAAACATAATTAGGAAGTAAACATCTCATGTACCAGCTTGGATCGAAATTCATCATTTTAGCCTAACACAAACATTTACTGCACGCATATATATATGCATTCACAAATATATATTTAACATATATATATATATATATGAATGAGTTCATAATTCTCCTTGTCCCCCTACATGTATTCTACATCACTGATCAATTCAATGCACTATCATCAAGCGCAATAATTCACGATATATATATATATATATCTTCCATGCACAAGTAGTACCGGCCGATCGAATCCCCTCCCGGCCCGGTGGCCTGGATAATATTAATATCACAATATCTTCCAATATGGGGCATTGGAATTAAGGTAGCATCGCCTTCCACGTTACAAAAACCATGATAATTTTGCTTGCATGCATGCATGCATATTGACAAATCAAGTATATATATATTGGTTATCATAATGACCGGAATAACGTGCTCATGAAAGTAGATGCGTCGACCATATTAATACACGTCATGCATGGGCTACTTTTTTCTTTTTGAGGGGTTTTGTTTTTAATGGTAAAAGAGAATCAAAATAATTGATCGAATATAGTGCATATTAAGCCACCTTGTAGGTATATGGACGCCACCGGCCACTGCAGATTAAGCGCGCCTTCCACGTACCATTGCTAGTTTTCTTTTGAAATTGCTCAAAGTGTGATACGTACTTTGGAGGACAGCTGCCGAGTCCTCCTCGAATATCACAATACGTTTGTATTTGTATTGTACCTGTGTCCATGCAACAACGTACCAACTGCGACCAAAGTGTCGTTTCTCTAATTTTGATCATGGCAATGAGATTGCCATATATTTTAGGTAGTGATGACATGATCAGTATGCCTCTGCCAGCTTGCCTTGCCTCCCCCAATCATTAATATTGCTACGACGTCGTCTCTGACTCTCCTCTTGACAAAACTTGTATAGCGTCCTTTAAATTGTTTATGAACAAAAAAGGCTGGCAGGAATCATGATTGCCTTATATATAATATATAGTTCAAATAACCAAAAGAAAAGTAAAACGTCGACAAATCTCAGACAAGATTTCATAACACTAGACCTTCAGACCAATAATCTAGCTTTGCATTGCTTAATATTATAAGTACAATATTATAAAACGAGAAAATAAAATAGCCCATCTGAAGTTGGCCGTGAATTCCGTATAGGCCTGTACGTACCATACGGCATTATATATATATATAGGTGAAAATAACGTGCAATGCCCGTTTACTTAGTTTATATTTATTTGTTTTTGTTAAGAAATAATTTTTTATTAATAAGAACGTAATATTTTCGGTTAATTAAATAATGATGTAATGTTTATGTAATTAAATAATTACATGATAACTATAGCACACAAAAAGTAAAATCCAAAACCTTTCATCTTATCTTGTTAATATATCTGGAAACTAATGCACGTCGCAAGATACATTAAAAAAAAAGTACAAAGAAATCAGGGTGTTTGAAAAATATAACGAAATTTTCACGGTGTGTTTAGCTTTCAAGAAATAGTTAGATAAGTTTTCAATTCGAAATCCACATCTCTCGTCATCTAAAATCCTAGCAAACCGACACTCCCTAGAAGACACTGAAAGAGATTACCAACAATTTAGTTATGACACAGACTAACAATCAACTTCAAATAACCATTTTTTTTTTTTTTGGTGAAAATAGAAGTTGCATTTACTAAATTATCTTAATTTAGTAAATTACTTGCCTCTTATCTTAATTACTTGCTTTTATACTTAAAACTTTTTTTTTCCCGAAAACTGGGTTTGATTTGGATTTTACTATATGGGTTCTACTTGATTATATTTTTCTTGAGTTTTAGTTAGGCCAGAGATCTAAGAGTGTGAGTTCTGTTTCTTTCTCTATGGATGAAGTATGGTGAAGGGATTTCAAAGATCTGAAATTTAGTAGACACATTTGATAGTACACGGACGGATGTCAGATGGCAATTTAATAGTAGATGGACGGTTTGAAAAAGGTTGACTTTTATGGGAAGTTGGGGACGGAAGAGCTTTTGTTTATTGGATGGAAGACTTTAATTCCCATGATCTCTTGAATTAAGAGGATGTAAGAAACAAAACATGTCGTTATATATAGGGGAAAACAAACATTAATGTTGGTGAAAATTGAAATAGGTAGCCTAATGTACAGGAAGCCCACTAATATCGTATCACATGTTAATTCCAATTAATGATCATGATTAGAGGCCCATGATTCTCTCTGTCTCCTCTACTATTACCGACCTCAATCGACAGAATGCTAATTAAATATTTAAACACTATATTTACACGAAATTAGTAGTGGGGGTGGCCGGATGCATGCATTTCTCCTGTGCCTTGCCTTGCCTTCATGTGTTTGCTCATGACTGAACAGTACCTCACTCCTATATACATCAATGGTGTTTGAATAATTTCCTAGCTCTTTGATTTGACTCCTTCGAATTAATACACTAATTAATTGATAATATGGTAATTCTATCTTAAGTTATGTTGATATGTTGTCATCAATCAGTCAGAGTACATATAACAATCAAAACTCAAAGAGAATTTCATGCAATAAACCAATTTACTACATTTACAAATTAGTAATCGTAGAATTTGCTCGATCTCTTAGGACTCCTGGTATCTCATTCAAACTCAAATCCTTCTCATTCAAACGTGTAATTTGTTCAGCTTTAGCTTTCTTCAGCCATTTAAGTGTACCTTCCAATGTTATGTAAGCTGCAACATCTGTTCAACTCTTTACTCTCGACCGCATAATCAAACACCTCGATCGTAAGCTTCTTATATATAAATATATATATATATATATCCCTTCCCTACAAACTGCCCTCACAAATTAGCTAGTAGCATAATCTGCCATCTCAACCTTCATATCCCCTGATCATTTCATCACACCATAAAGTTCAAATATTGCCTTTTCCAACGGCTTCAACTTCCTCAATCCTTGGAGCAACATATTTCTTCTTTGGTTCGTTATTAGTTTTGGGTTTGAAGGAGGGAGTTGTATTTTAAAAAACTAAAAAAATTATGGAACGACAAGAAGAATTGCCTGTGTTTGAAATATTATTTTGCTGATTATGTTCCATGTACGGGGGTAATCTTGCAGGACATATCAAGGGCCGACGATGCAATCTTTGAGCAAGGCGCATCAGCAGGGAAGTGGCAATGAGAAAGCTGTGGAACAAAAGAAAGCAAACTAAATACTTGTTGGGTTTGTGGAGCCTAGATTTGTTGGTGTGTCGGCTCGATTTGATGACCCAACCCAACAAGGATGCATTATGGTTTTTGACTGATTTTCAAGGAGGCTTGGGCCATGAAGCGCAACCTTGGGCCAATACTTTGTGAGGTTCCAGAGGAAACGCCCCTGGAGAGATTTTTGGCACTGTTTGCAATCAGAAAAAGCGTCAAATAGAAAGTTCGCTTGACATGTTGCTTAAGCAAAACTTGGACAGAAAGTTCGCTCGAGGTGCACTCAACACGCCTCTAGAGTGAATACCGTAGAAAAGTGAAAATTGAAGTTTCCACCGTATGACACTCTAAATATGTACTTAATGAAAAATTTAGCACGTTTTGAGTGTTTTAAATAGTGAGATTTTGCCCCAAAGTGTATTTGTGATTCCTCAATATAATAAAATCCTCTGCAGCTCTGTGAATGTAGACACGTTGCCAAATCACGTTAATTTTATGTCATGTGATTGATCTGCTTGTATTTGCTTTGCTTTGTTTGTCATCGTTGTTTTCACATCAGTACTGAGTTGCAGGAAAAGAGGGTTCGTCTTATTCCTTATACCAAGTATGTTGGAGAATAAATTCCGTGCCCTTCCTATTACATTTACAATCTAATGGAATAATGAGGGCTGTGTTTGGGGCCTTGCTCTGCGGATACCATTTTCCATCCATCTAATACATATTTTATAGACATTGATTTGCACATGGACAAGGGGGTAATGCCAAAAGGGATTTGTGCTCTTAGCACAGCTTGTTGATTGAAAAATCAAGCCTTTCAGAAATACACAGTTGATGCAAAGATATTAGTTGTTTTTACCCAACACGGATGGGCATGAAGTTTCACATAAAGTAACTCTGGCCTCTTAAATGGCTCTATTAATCTTGTGAACCAACTATAGTATCAGCTACACATTAATGAATAACCCATGATACTACAATAAAGTCACTTCTGTACAGAACTCAGTAACATGACAGATAAGAAGCTAAAATTATCCCATGCTACTAAAATTAATAACCCTTTGACTTGGGCTGTTATCACTAGATTGCTCAAGGAATATAGGAATATTTCCTATCAAAGATAATACATAAGAAGTTATAAATGTTCTCAAACAAAGTTGGAGGCCAACTTGCAGTTATTTAATTCGAGAATGCTTCATATTGGGGCTCCCTCGAAGATCACTCATTTCACCACAATTTGAATTTCTCGTGGCTTTCAGCAAGCTGCCATTCATTCTGCACTCTGATGGCTTCTGTTCATCCTCTGCTTTAAGTTTTGAAGGGGTTTTTCTCCGACGCTCATTATGACCAGCCAACCTTTCCCGGCAACTCTTTTTGTTATCATCAAACTCTGAAATTTCATGAAACCTGCACCACATATTCATATCCCAACCAAATACTTCAGCAGAGACCATAGGGAAATAAAATGAGGATGCATCAATTCTGGCACATGAACAAAAGCAATAGAAAACTGACGGTTTCTAATGTCAAGATTTCTACTTGGTGACCACAACTGACCTATTAATTCCCACCCCACGAAATAAAATGAAAGGAGAAGTTCTTGAATTGCATAATAATGTCATAAAATGATCATGAAACATACAATACGGTTTTCCAGTTGATTGCAATTTGTGGCAGAAAAGCTAACTTCTACTTACCAAATTGGCAATATGAGGGAGGAGATCCAATGAAAGTACATATAAATTTATTGAATTAAGGTTTACTTGTTAATAGAAAGTAGAAAATAATTCGTAGAAGCAAATCCACAGATATCTTTATTCTCAATGCTTCAGTTTTGAATACAAGTGTACTACACATTGTGAAGCCCAGGAGCTGGTTCAAATTAGGCACAGTAAGATAACACTGTGACACAAGGTAAACAACTTAGATAAAGACACCAAAGATGCATGACTTGCCTAATTTTGAAAAATCAGACCCCACGCTCGCCGATGACCAAACTTGCAAGCTGCAAGCTCTTTAGTCAATTACAGAGATGCATGACTTGCCTAATTTTGAAAAATCAGACCCCACTGCTCGCCGATCACCAACTTGCAAGCTCTTTGGTCAATTACAGAAAGGCTAGTTCACAGTTACTCGCAGACTAATTCAGTTATAATCAAAACAAATAGAGCATGAAATCACGCAAACCTTTCTTTTCCTCCTTGTAACTCAACCAGAAAAGGCACTGGAAATAAACAGTCCAACATATTATGGGCAAAAGAGAACACCCAATTCACTTGCTATCCATAATTAGACAAAAGAAGAAAAATCACAAACACCCATTTGCATTACAAAATTATATAAGCTCTTCTAACACAAAAGAAGAAGTTAAATACTTGCTACACTGCTGGCAAAACCTCTGGCGGACGCCGCTGACTAAAACGACAGCGGCCCTAGAGTGGCGCTCGCAAACCTTATGTCGCTTGTGATAAGTCTTCCCCATTCTCAAGTCCACAATACATTCATCAGCCTGGCAACGTAATGAGTCAATGCCACTGATCATATTGTTACCACTACTACTACTACCATTCATAAAGGGTACCATAGCACTAAGCCTCTGTCCAGCTGACACTACCCTTATCATCACCTTCTTCCTTCCATACTCTAGTCCCAGCTCATCCTCCTTTTCAACTTCTTCTTCTCCCTCATTACCCTCATCAACATCGTCTTCTTCATCTTCGTCATTATCATGATCATCATAACGTTCAGTATCTTCTTCTTCCTGCTCGTCTTCTTCCTCTTCTTCTTCTTTCTTGAAAGATCTTTCAGCCATCGAAAACTTACAAGGAGAGAAGGAGAGTTTCTGGGGCTCTATAGGAGAGAGAAACTTCTGGGAAAGTTGGGAGTTTTGGATGCAAGAGCAAGAGGGTAATGACAATGGGTTAGAACCATGGAGAGGTTGGGAGATGGAGATGATTGATTTCAAAGCAATATGTACGGTGAAGGCATTGTACCCTTGCAAAAGAGGAAAAATGGATTTAACTTTTTCACCCCCCAAGCATTTCCGACTAGATAAGTACAGGGATATATTTCTTACCATTTTTTTACTATTTTTTTTATTTTTTTTTTATTATTTTTAAAAAAAAATAGACTTCATTAATTTATAAAAGCAAATTATAGCTGCAGTTGATATATACAGAAAAAAATTCAGATTACAAGCTAACTATTCACGGTTGGAGCTCCATCAATATACAAATTCATTAATGATTGGTATGATCTTGACGTCTAAAATTCTCTACAGACAAACCATCTGAGAGACCACACTCTATCTAAAATAGAGATTTCAAACCTCACCCTCCAGAGGAAAAAATGACTTTCACTCTATGAACAAAATGTTTAAAAACTATTTCTTTTTTATTATTAACCTAAAACACCAAGAGACTATTTTATTATTATTATTATTAACTTAAAATAAAGGAAATAAACGAAAACGTAAATGATACATGGGAAAATAGCAAAATACAGCTTGAAAAGCTGTAGATCCGCATTTTTAATTTTAGAGGAAATCAAAAAGGCAAACACAAAAACTGTGGTGGCGCGGCGCCCTAGAAGTACGGTGGACAGTCGAATTAGAAAAAATCAATAGCCCTAAATGTTGCGAGTGGGGGCGGTAGAACTCCCCTTGCAATGGCGCGTAGATGACACACGCTCACTTTGGACCATGCGTGTAGCTCACGTGCCGTTCCTTTCGATGAGATTATTTGCCTGTCTGAAGATCGGCGCCTTGGGAATCTTGCGGTGAAGCACGTGGTGGTCGCCGAGCTCCGAAGAATAACAAACCAGCATTTTGCCATACTTTGAAAGAAAAACACACAAAATTAGAAGAAATAAAAGAAAAAACTAGAAAGAAAGAGGAGGATGGATGAAGGAGGGAGGAGTTGAAGCTCCAACCCCCTCCTGTCTGATTTTTTTAGGGAGGCTGCTCTAGAGAGAAAAGGGACAAAGCAAAAACTGTTCTAGGGTTATATCTATTTTGTTTTACTTAATAGTTAGGGAAGTGACCATTAGTAAAATTGTATATTTTCTTAAATTTTTCTTAATAATTAAAGACATTAAAAAATAATTAATAAATAAATAAAAATTTGAAATACACTATAGAATAGTAAATGAGTGATAAGAAGTAATAAGCCTATCATTATCATTTTTAAATTATTAGAAATATTCAGATCAAAATATTATGAAAAGGAATTTGGTCAGAATGCATATATTGAGTATCACAAAAAGAAATTACTCATAATATTGAATTATTAGAAAATATATTTATTAATTACTTATCTGAAGTCACATTATAAAATGATAAAAAAAAAATTAATTAAGAAGGTTATAAACACCATTTAAAAAATATTATTCAATTTGATGATTAAATTCTCTTACAAAATATCTCTATATTCAATGATTATTCACAGATAACTGAAATATATGACAATCTCTCTTATTATTAAAAAAAAATGCTGAAAAGTTGAAGAACTATTTGAACACATTTCTTGGAAATGTTTATTAATTAATGATATGATGGAGCATGGAGGTTGCTAAAAGAGAAATTTTATTTGTAGTATTTATTTTAGAGACGGCATGTGCAAGTCTTTCATTAAATGAAAAAAAAATATTATTTTGATAAAAAATATTATTGTAATTTTTTTTAAAAAAAATTAAAGATAAAATTAACTAAGTTTGCAATGCAGTCTCCAAATAGAGACTGTATGTAGCATTGTTCTTGCCAAAATAACATTAATTACAAGAGCAATACTACGTACAGTCTCTATTTGGGGATTGCATTGTAAGCTTTAGTTAATTTTGTCTTTAATTTTTTTAAAAATTATAATAATATCCTTATCAAAATGGTATTTTTTTTCATTTGGATTTTGCTACACAACCTCCTACTATTCATTTACACTTCACATTCCATACTTTTTAATATTTTTTAATATTTTTTTAAAATTTTTTTTGAATTTATTTTTTAAAAAATATTTCAAATTTTTTATTCACTATTCATATAAAAAATATTTGATAAAAAAATTAAAAAAAAAAATTTATAAAAAAAAATAAAGTGTGAAATGTGGATGAATAATAAGAAGTTGTAAAGATTTTTTGTACACATTTATAGTAGATGATCCATCGTACCTTCAACTGTTGGTGCGAAGTGTTTTTCTGATCTGAAATACATGCAATGACTTTATCTTCGATTATAAAAATGTCATGATTATTGTTTATATTTTGTGATGTGGATTACAAAATTTATATTAATTAAAATAATTTTCTAATCAGAGATTGGGAAAACGTGCCATCTATCTATCTATCTGGGAAGCACCGCACTTTGGAGCAAAGTTTAATTAGAGATTATTACTTGTCTGTGTCTGTATCTGTGTCTGTGTCTGGGTCTGTCTGTCTCCACGTTCATCTCACTAAAAGCATTCTTTAATCTTTAATTGGCATCCTCAAAAAAGCCAATGAGAGCGTGACGCTACAGTAACAGTGCATGCATAGCCTCGGCTATACTCTTCAGCATCTCAAAACTCAAAGTGGGAAAATAATAGTAATAAAAGGTCTTGTGATTCGGACAAAGGCCTTTTGACTTTGTATTAATGGATCAGATCAAAACCTCAGCAACAAATAAATTAAAACACCCTCAAGAGAAGGATGAGAAGTTGAAGGCAAAAGATCAAACTAAAAACACAATAGAATAATGACTCTAATTTAGATAAAGATTAACATTCCTTATTTCTAAATTATGTGTGTCATCTTTAAAAATCTTTATATAGACTAAAACAGGCTCGAACGGCTTGATTATCTTGTCTGCTTCACTACAACCAAAGTTGATACCTCACTATTTATTTATCAATATGGTACAGGTCGAGAAACTATTTTTTTTTCTTGTGTATGTTGACGATATTTTTATTATTGAGCCCATCACATCATCACTTCAACATCTTATAATCAAACTCCAAACAGAATTTGCAATTAAGGATCTTGGGCCCATACATTATTTCTTGAATATCGAAGCTTTACAAGACACACATGGCCTCTTCCTCACTCAGCAAAAATACATTAGTAATCTTCTAAAAAAGACCAACATGTTTCTTGCGAAGCTGGTGTCTCCTTCGATGTCAAGCATTGCAAACCTTTCTCAATTCAAAGGCGATGTATTTAGTGATTCAACTCTATTTAGAAGTGTTGTTAGTTCCCTACAATATATTTCCTTCATCAAACCAAGTCTTTCTTTGTCGTTGGCAAAGTATGGCAATATATGCACCATCCTACAAATGACAATTGAAGCACTGTCAAAAGGATTCTTTAATACCTCAGGCAAACTATTCATCATGCTCTGCTCATTTGCAAAAACTTAAACACCAAATTTCATGTCAAAAGAATTCTACCATTGGTTACTACACATATCTTGATTCAAACCTTATGTCATGGAGCTCACAGAAACAACCCACAATCTCAAAATCCACCACCAAAGCTTAACATAGGGTCATCACCAACTTAACTGTAGAACTCATTTGACTCAAATCTCTACTAGGTGAAGTGGGAGTACCTACAACTTCTCCTCCAGTCTTATGGTGCAACAACATCGGTGCAATCTATCTAACATCCAACTCAATCAACCACACATGGACAAAACACATAGAACTTGACCAAAACTTTGTTTGCGATCAAGTTGTTCAAGATCTTTTCTTTGTCTCATTCATTTCAAGCAAAGACTGGTTAGCAGATACCTTCACCAAAACACTACCCACAGTTCAGTTCTGTATTATTCAGACCACTCTCAACACATCCATGAGTTACTATTGTGACAAATAGGGTGTAAATTGGTCTAGTCCAGTTTGGGGGGTGATGGACCAAAATTTTCAGTCCATCATTTTCCCGAATTGGACCGGTAGCTATCGGTTCGTTCAATCCAACCCAATTATTATTATTATTATTATTATTTTTTGCAAAAAAATTATTTAAATTACTAAAATTAAAATTAAGTGAATTATTAATATGGATTATATAACTAACTCATTAAAAAAAATTTAATAATAATTATATTTATGATGTTATTTAGGAGTAATATGCTTCATGCCAAACCCATGACTTCTCCTATGGCAGCTTCCCTTAAGCTCTCTCAGTTTGATTCTCCTCAATTTGATGATTGTACTCTATTCAGAAGTATTGTAGGAGGGTTACAATACTTATCTCTAACAAGGTCTGACATAGCATTTGTTGTAAACAAAGTATGTCAATTTATGTACTGCCCTAAGTTGTCTCATTGTCTGCTGTTAAAAGGATACTTCGGTAGCTCAAAGCCACACTTAATCATGGTCTGTTTTTTAAATCATCTTCAAGTCTTACTCTTCAAGCCTACACAGATGTAGACTGGGCAGACTGTCCAAATGATAGACGATCCATCGGTGGCTTCTGTGTATTTCTAGGACAACACCTTCTCTCGTGGAGTTCTAAGAAGCAAAAGATTGTTGCTAGATCAAGTACAAAAGTTGAGTACAAGTCTCTTGCATCTACTGCTGCTGAGTTAATTTGGTTACAAACCATGTTTTGGGAACTCAACATCTCATTGTCTCAACCTCCCACATTATGGTGTGACAACATCGGGACTACTTACTTCTTAGCTAATTCAGTTTATTACTACAGAACCAAACACGTAGACATCAACTGTCATTTTGTACGGGATAGAGTTGTTGCAAAAACGTTGAAAGTCTCTTTCTGTAGTTCAAAAGATCAGTTGATTGATGTCTTCACCAAGTCTTTAGTCTCAAAAAAAATTTCTTAATTTTCGCATGAATCTCACTGTTGTTGACACCTCACTAGACTCGAGTGGACGTATTAGCATAGAATCTACTTATTTACATTAGCTCTAGTATATTCTAGAATAAGTTTTACATTTCTATTATTTTATTCTTTACTTTATTCTCTTGTAACTAAATTGATTCCCTTGTAAAATGAATAAATACACATTGCCTCAATACAATGAATACAACTTGGAATTCATGAAAACTGTGCCTCAAACAAAATTCTTGTAAACAACCTATTCTTTGTACATATCTGTTTACTCATAATCATCTGTAAATATACTACGACACTCCTCAGCAATCAATTGAGGAAGCCCATTCAAATTATTGATCATGTTATATTCTTTAAGTTGTTGGTTTCAAAAGACAAGATGAGTAAGCAAGCAGTCTTGTAGGAGTAACGGCTGTGGATCATATATTCATCTAAATACTTTCATTAATTTGATAATTTCAATTTCAATTTCAAGTATTTATAATACCAATTAATACACACTCCTCTGAGATTTGCTACTTCATATTAACTCATCATATCCTTCTTTTGGTTTTTGTTATTCGTTTATTGTTATGCTCTGTATTTGTAGTTTAAGGTTGAAGGAAAAATCATCTGTCGTGCATCTCTACTTCTCATCGGAACACTGAAAAATTGTCTTCTAACATTATTCTTTGTCATTGAGTTTCATAAGAAAAATCATCCATATGTTTTTTTTTTTTTTTCCTACTATGATATATGCATTTCTCGAGAAAAAAAAAGGAAAACTTCGCCGAAACGCTGAATTTTATGCTTCTAAGAAAAGAAATAAAAGACAAAAAGGAAGACTTTAGCAACTATTATTTGGATAATGCTAACATTAATTTTTCCCATCGGATTTCTGCTGATCAATAATTTGAACACGATCAGTTTTCAGCCCCTTATCACAAACCAATAATTACTTACTATATTATATCCCCCAACTTCGCTGTTGAGTCTCTGTTCCTCCGCCACCATGAACCACCTGTTCAGGAACTCCTGGACTCGCTTCCTTTGTAGTTTCAATCGCTTTCAATTTTCTATCACTCAAAATTCTAGTAAATTCTCTCACTTTTCCGGGAGTTTCGAGCCAGAATCATGGAGATCGATGGAGGGTCTGGTTCATTGCTCAGCAAATCACGTTCCTTTGTCTCCCATAAGCTTCTTAGACCGAGCGGCAAAGGCTTTCAGAGACAGAACCTCGGTCGTCTATGGTTCTGTGAAATATACATGGGGTGAAACTCATGAACGATGTCTGAGACTGGCCTCTGCTCTGACACAGCTGGGAATTTCTACGGGGGATGTGGTGAGTTGAATTTAACATGCATTTCTTTTTTGTCAAAGGTGTAGTGGTCTTGATCATTGTTTTTTGGAGTCTTTTATTATTATTTTTTATTTTGAGACTTCGTACTTGCTACGATTCATTGATTTATATCCAGTTATCCACATCCTTTGAATTTATGTTTTTTTTTTTTTTTTTTGTGGTAGTTCTGGGTGTTATAAACTTTGTTTGAGGTGACGATGCAGGATTAATACAAACAACAGTAGGATGCACGCACAATTTTGATGTTCTCGTAGTCTCAACTAGTTTCTCTTTCCACCGTATCTGGATTTCTATCAAGTGATCTGGTTTGGTATAGAATGATTTTTTCTAGCAAGCAAATATATTGTTTCTTCCGTATTGAAGGGCCCCTAAACAAGAATGAGAAAAACAAAATATCGTTTCTGTTGTGCTGGGTTATTTTGTTGTGTTTTCTCTTGTAATGGCATTTTTTTTTTTTTTTTGAAATTGATGATCGGACAAAGAAGATATATGGTCAAGAGAAACAATTACAAAGCACGTTCTTATGTTCCCTTGTATAGTTGATTTCTTGATGCTTGGTTTCATTTTTGAAAAATTAACTGAGAGCTACCTCCAAAATTTATCATTAGCTTGGTCTACCGTGAGATTTTGAGCCTTGAGATAGAGAGAAATGGAGTTTTTCCTTAAGGAGACAATAAATATGTTTGTCTTTATCCAGTAAATTCTATGGAAATTGTTCTTACTCAAATATGCTTACCCACATGGTCCTGACATTCTGTTCTATCCCTTTTTCCACATTTGTAACTCTAGCTTGCTTTCACAGGTTGCAATCCTGGCCCCTAATGTCCCGGCAATGCATGAGCTACATTTTGCAGTTCCAATGACAGGGGCAGTTATCTGTACGCTTAATACACGCTATGATTCAGCAATGTTGTCATCCCTACTAACACATTCAGAAGCAAAGATCATTTTTGTAGACTACCAGTTACTTGATATTGCTCGTGGAGCATTCCAGGCTCATGAAAAGACAGGTGCAGAGCCGCCACTCCTAGTGTTGATATCTGAATCTGATGGCCCATGTCCCGTTGACATTACTTCCAACACTTATGAATATGAGAGTCTTCTGGCAAATGGAGAGAATGGATTCCAGGTAAGACGTCCAAATTGTGAATGGGATCCTATCAGCCTAAATTACACCTCCGGCACAACATCTAGACCAAAAGGAGTCGTATATAGTCACAGAGGTGCATATCTCAATTCATTGGCAACAGTTATTCTCCATGGAATGGGCTCAATGCCAGTTTACCTTTGGACTGTGCCTATGTTTCATTGCAACGGGTGGTGCCTCATTTGGGGGTTGGCGGCTCAGGGAGGCACCAATATATGCCTTAGAAAAGTTACTCCAAAGGGTATATTTGACAGCATCGCTAAGCACAGTGTCACGCACATGGGAGGGGCACCAACTGTCCTGAACATGATTGTGAATTCCCCAGTCAGAGACCAAAGTCCACTTCCTCACAAGGTGGAAGTGATGACAGGCGGTGCACCACCACCTCCACAAATTCTTTCCAAAATGGAAGAGCTGGGTTTTGGTGTGTCTCACTTGTATGGCCTCACCGAGACGTATGGTCCAGGGACTTCTTGCATATGGAAACCCGAGTGGGATTCTTTACCTCTTGATGAAAGATCCAAATTGAAAGCCCGACAAGGGGTGCATCATCTTGGTTTGGAGGAGGTTGACATAAGAGATCCTGTCACACTGGCAAGGGTACCGGCTGATGGTAAAACTATGGGTGAGATCATGTTTAGAGGCAACACTGTAATGAGTGGATACCTCAAAGATTTGAAAGCCACAGAAGAAGCTTTCAGCGGTGGATGGTTTCGAAGTGGGGATCTTGCAGTGAAACATCCTGATAATTATATAGAAGTGAAGGACCGCTTGAAGGATATAGTAATTTCTGGTGGGGAGAACATAAGCACAGTTGAGGTAGAAACAGTTTTGTTTGGTCATCCAGCAGTTCTTGAGGCTGCAGTTGTTGCGCAGCCGGATGATCACTGGGGCCAGACACCTTGCGCATTTGTGAAGTTAAAAGAGGGATATGATCATGTCAGTGCTCAAGAAATAATCAAGTTTTGTCGGGATCATTTACCACATTACATGGCTCCTCGGACTGTAATTTTTGAGGATTTGCCAAAAACTTCGACCGGAAAGACACAAAAGTTTATTTTAAGAGAGAAAGCAAAGACTATGGGCAGCCTTTCTTGACCAAAAGTTTAAGAAAATGTTGAAGCATGCCAATTTCTCTTATCTAATTCATTATCTAGTCTCCAACCCACGTACAAACACATCAACGGAGAGCCAGAACCATATGCAGAGTTACAGGTTGATCAAAGAGCATTTAGCCGATTATTGTAAGGGTGCCAACTATCAAGAAGTACAATGTCTTGTTTTTATACGGCAGGATATTGTTTCAGGTTGAGGCTGATAATGTAGGGGGCAACAAGGGAACCGCAATACAAATGATCTCCTATCTTCATCGCGCTTGTGAGCAGAGGCAGTTCAGGATCATAGTAGTGAGCAATTGGTTTTCCTGCCAAGTCAATGGCCAGAACCCCTCCAGACCTCCCCAAATATGGTCTCCCTGTGTACTTTAGCGCAATTGCTGCAAACTTTCGGATTAGAGGATATTTGAATGTTAAATACCATGAAAGTGTATATTCCTGCCAGTATTGCACAAACAGTGACTCGTTAGAATAATGTGCTAAGTACTAGAATAATATATAAGCAGGACAACTTATAGATTAAAGGGAAATTAAGAACCAAATTACCTGTGCCAGTGCAATCCAGTAGTGGCCTTCTCCATCATATCGGATGTTATCAGGCATGCCTGGTAGATTTTCGATAAACTTGTCGACTTTTCCTTTTTCGTTGCCACTAATATGATATTTTCTACACCTTCTCCTGCACCCATTATTGGAATCAATGCTAAAGAAAGTTAACTAACAAAACAGGGACAAGATTTCTTCAAGTTTTTATCTGAACTTGTTAGCTTTTAAGTGAGAGAGGAATAGATATGTGAATGCAAAGAAGGGGAATCAGCAAACATACGCTGTTGTTTCGCAAAAGATGACATAATTTTGATCAGGGGAGACAGCAACTCCATTAGCATAGTAAAGATTGGGGAGCAGCACCTGGGTGGTTTTGGTAGCTGGATCATAGCTCAGAAGTCTACCATGGGGCTTACCCTCCAATACATCCCAAGCGAACTCATCTAAACTATATTTATAGGAAGCATCACTAAAATAAACCATGCCATTCTGTGCAACATCTACAGCATCTGTGGTTCTAAACTTTTGTCCCTCAGCCTCATCTGTCAACACCTCCACTTTGCCCTCTGCCGTCACCTTCAGCAGGCCCTATTATTTTGTTTTATATACACACCACACCAGATTTCATTATCAGGCTAAAGACCAACCCAAAATTGGATATGCTCTAGCAAATTGCGTCTACCCTAAAACTTTCTGCTTTTTAATGTCATTGGTGTAGCATTACTAATTGTTAGTACAATTTTTTCTAATTAGAGTGACGTGGCTGATTTCTACTGGGGAGTTTACTCCCCATAATAACTCTTGGTACTTTTAACTGTACGTAAGCTGTGCGAGCTTTACCCTTTTTGCATCGGCAACGACAACTTCCTGTTTAAGTCCGTCGACGGCTATTCCCAGAGGTCCGCCGCCTGTGTTGATCCACTTCTGCACCTCCGAGTCGTTCACGTTGACTCTGTTTATCCAGCCGTCAGCACAGCCCGTGTAGATGACTCCGGAGCTGCGATCATAAGCAACATCTTCTGGTCCCTCCAAGTTCCCCACGCCCACCAGCTCCGCTCCACGGAGCATGTGCTTGTTGCTTGCCGGCGCGGTTATGGCGTGCCGAGTCAACAGATCGGGGGGCAGTGGAGCCGGGTCGAACGAGTCGAGGTTGTACAGAATGCTCGCCGCCACAACGGGGACCAGTACGGTCATGAAAGAGGTGAAAAGCCATGAGCATGAGGTTTTGCTGTTGGAAGTAATACGAGAAGTGTTGGGAGTGGAAGCTGAGTCGGGGTTATTTGACTCGGACATGGTGGGGTTCTGAGAGTGAGCGGCGTTAGTAAGTGCATAGATACTATATAGAGAGAGAGAGAGAGAGAGAGAGAGAGAGAGCACATAGCCTTGAATAGGAATTGTTGATGGTATTTTTCGACGTGGCCGCCGGCGAAGTACAACAATACGGTCATGGTCCAACAATTTCTAACAATTATTTTCATTTTTATTTTCACAAACTATAAATTATCGTTTGAGCGACAAATTGTATTACTACTATTATCATTTTCACAATCCCATAATCTAAAATATATGGAAAATGATAGGCTGGGATCCCAGTTGGGGATTCCGTTGATATCTCGCTCTCTTTTTTATTTTTTTATTTAGCGATTAATAAAATGTTGTTTAGTAATATTATAAATTTTTTTAAAAAAAAATATTTAAAAGTGTTAAAAAAATAATGTGAAAATTTTTTTTTTAATATTTTTTATTTTTTTCACATAATTTTTTTAACACTTTTAAATGTTTTTAGAAAATAATTCACAATATTATTAAATAACATTTTTTTAATCACCAAATAAAAATAAAATTAAAAAGTAAAAACAATAATAAAAATAATAAAAAAAAAGTTGCGGGACATCAACAGGATCCCTAGCATTGTCTTAAATACATTTATATATGCCATGTAGCACCAGGCATTGCATTAATACAATTTTTCATCAATCAAACTTTAATGGATACTGAAATGTAGTTGGGAAGACAGAAGAAATGGCACAAATATTTAAGTACTTACGTGAAAACAGATTGGTAAGTACTTACGTGGTATTCATTATCATTCTGCTTCTTGTTAGAGGCACTACTTCATTTCTGAATATTCAAATTGTATTGTTATGCGGTGACAGTCTATATTTATACACATTATAAAGGAATCAAATAATAAAATGTAAACCTATTCTAGAATATTCTGTGACTTAGGTAAATTAGAGGGTGTTGTGCAAATACACTCCTCGAGTCCAATGGGTAAAGATTAACAAATCTATCTGAAATAAGTGGTTTAGTAAGTACATCAGCTAACTGGTCCTTGGATGAATAAAATGAAACTTTCAGAGTATTTGCAGCTACTCTATCATGTACAAAATAGTAGTCGATATCCATGTGTTTAGTTCAAGAATAATAGACTCAATTTGCTGAAAGATATGTTGCCCCAATGTTGTCATACCACAATTTCGGTGGCTGTGATAGAAATATGCCAAGTTCACGAAACATAGTTTGGAGCCAAATTAACTCAGCAACTGTAGAGGTAAGGGATTTGTACTCTGCTTTAATGCTGGATCGTGCAACCGTATTTTGTTTATTAAAGCTCCAAGAATGAGGTGCTGACCAAGGAATTCACATAACCCACCAGTAGATCGCCTATCATCGGGACAGCCTGCCCAATCAGCATCTGTATAAGCTTGAAGAGTGAACTTGGATGGTTCTTTAGGACAGTGCATAAACTGACATACTTTGTTTACAGCAAAAGCTATGTCAAGTCAAGTCATGGACAAGTATTGTCATCATCCTACAATACTTCTAATAAGGTGGGATCACTGAATTCAGGGGCATCAAATTGTAACAGCTTAAAAGAGATTGTCATAGGGGATGACATAGGTTTGGCATGAAGTATACTGCTTCAAAGCAGAAAATCCTTAATATATTTTCTTTGGGATAAGAAAATACAAGAGACAGAGTAAGTAATTTCAAACCCAAGAAAATAAGACAATCTACCAAGATCTTTGACAGGAAAAACATTGGAAAGTTCAGATATAAGAGAGGTAGGTTGGGTTTGGATACATAGATTAGATTAGATGAGATGAGATGTTTTGAATAGTAGTTGAATAAAATATTGTTAGAATATATTTTTTAGTATTATTTTTATTTTGAGATTTGAAAAAGTTGAATTGTTTATTATATTTTTGTATAAAATTTTGAAAAAGTTGTAATAAGATGAGATGAGAGTTTTGTGTAAGCAAACGGAGCCTAAATGACTTCAGGTTTAGATGATGTAATAACCATATCATCAACGTAGATCAGCAAAAAAAAAAAATGTAAGTCACCATTATTCAAAATGAATAAAGAATTATTTACTCTAGAAACCATACCCAATAAGCCACATGCTCAATTGTGCAAACAAGACCATAGATGGCCTTATTGAGTTTGCACACATAATGTGGAAACTTCGGATCTATAAAGCCTAGTGGCTGCTGCATAAAAATTGTGTCAGTCAAAGAGTAGTGTAAGAATTCATTTTGAATATCAATTTAGCGCAATAGCCAGCCCCGTGTAACAGCAATAGACAAAATCAAACGAATAGTAGTCGACTTAACGACTGGACTAAACGTTTCACCATAGACTAAACCAAACTGTTGGTGGTAGCCCTTGGCTACTAAACAAGTTTTTCTTCTAGCAAAAGACCCATCAGAGTTCATCTTCGTTTTATATACCCAATGACAACCAACAACATTATAGGAGGGATGAAAGGGGTACCAGAGTCCATGTATTCGTATGGATTAAAGCATTTAATTCCTAGGACATAGCATAACATCATACCAGTTAGGGAATTTAAAGGCAACAGAGAAGCTGGAGGGTTCATCTAGAACCATCACTGTGGTGTTGAAACAGTAGCGCCAAGGGTAAGGAACCGTGCCATCAATGCTTTGTCAAGGTCGCAGAGAATTGGTGTGCCTCTGAGTAATGATAGGTAATCGAAGAGGGATCAGAAAGGTGGAGAGAGGTCTATTAGTATCGAGGTTTGGTTGAAAGGGAGGAGACACCGGGAGAGATGTGACGGCTGGAGATGTAGGGTTTTCTGATGAAGGAGAGGTACGGCTTTCTGAGGAGACAGAGGGAGAAATCGAGGGGGAATTAGGATTTTCTGAGGATAAATTGGGGCTCGGTGTTGTAAAAGGATAGGACAAAGCAGATCGTGGGCCTGGGCTAAGAATAGATGAACTGAAAAAAGGAAGAGAAACGTGAGTGGGGGCCTGGATCGTGGGACTATTAGTCGGCTTCACAGTGGAATAGGGAAATGACGTCTCATAAAAAAGAACGTCCCTAGAAATATAGATTCGTTTGGAAATGGGCTCAAGACATCTGTACTCTTTATGAGTTGGACTATAACCTAAAAATAGACAAGAAATGGACCAGTAATTTAATTTGTGCTTATTATAGAGACGAAGGTTGGGCCAATATTGACACCGAAAGACTTTCAAAAAAGTGTAGTCTGGATCTCTATAATAAACCTTAAAATGTGGTGATTTGTTGTTTAGAATTATGGAAGGGAGTAAATTAATTAGATAAACAGATGTTTGAAAAGCTTTAACCCAAAATGAGAGACGAAGAAATGAATGGGCTAGTAGATCAAGCCCAGTTTCGACAATATGTCGATGCTTATGCTCTAACAATTTGAACCACCTCAGTCTTTCTCTGCCCATTTTGCTGCACCCAGCTCATAGTCTAAGCCAACTTGATAAAGCAAGCCCAGTTTCAACAATATGTCGATACTTATGCTCTACCAGCCCATTTTGTTGATGGGCATATGGACACAAGAAACGAAGCGGTGGTGACACTAGAGGGCGACATGGCCTTGTTTTTGGCAGACTTGGTATGCTGGGCGTTGGGTACCAGGTGTTTGAGCAAAAGTCCCAGAAGGAAGGCGACCACCATGACCAGAGAATCTTCCTCTGCTTCGACCCTGTCATGCACCACGAGAGGAACCACGACCTCTCTGATCATTACCACCATAAGAGTTGTAGTTAACAGAAACTTCAGAATGTGCTTTGAGTAAATGAGAGAATCAGCTTTCATGAATCAAGAGAAGTTGATAAAGTTCATTTGAGGAGATGGGGTTGATCTAGTGGTGACTGAAGTGATAAAGGACTCGTAGGTTGGTCCAAGACCATTGAGTAAATAAGTGACAAATTTCTTGTCTGGAAGAGGGTTTCTAGTAGCTGTAAGAGTATCGGCAAGGTGATGAACTTTGCCAAAATAATCAGTGATGGATTGATCTCCTTTGGACAGATTGGTGAGTTGAAAACATACTTGGAATTCTTTTACTTGAGAGTGTGAGGCAAAGAGAGTATGAAGGGAACTCCAGAGAGCACGAGCAGTGGTTGCTGTGAGAACATAACCAACAATTGAATTAGAAAGATAGGAGAAGAGGACACTGAGGATAAGCTGGTCAGTTATTGTCCAAGTAAGAAATTCTAGCTTGGTTTTGGGTGGAGTCTCGATATTAGATGGTAAGAACTAGTCAGGGCAAGGGATTGTTCCATCTACATATCCATAGAGATCTTGTCCTTTAAGGTATGCAAAAATCTGAACTTCCCAAAGGAGAAAATTCTCAGTTATGAGTTTAATGGTTACTACATGGGAGAAGGCAGAAATAATAGAAGAATGTGGCTGTGGGAGGGAGGAAGAATTAGGCGTAGCCATAGATCAAGGAGACTGCTAGTTGAGCAGCTCTGATACCATGTTAGAGGCATTTCATGTAACACCTGAGTCCAGTGCCAAGTTGTTTTCAAAAAGTTTTAGATTTTTATGTGAGAAAAGTCAAAACCTTTTATGATCAGTTTTCCCCACCTCTCACGACTCTACTCCCATGCATGTGTACGTCTCTTTTCTGTTTTCACTTGGTCCTCATTCACATAGATAAATATAACTTATACCCCTGCATGCACGTCGTTCTCTCATCTCTAAGGTTTTCTTTTGGTCATCCATTCCTCTATATATACACGTACTGTTTAGCCCTCAGTCTCATGCATATATCAAACATCCTCAACCTTAGACTTGGCTGCCACCGCACCACCTCTAGGTACTTTCAGTCCCAAGCTTCTCTCAGTTGATCCCTGCCATAAAGCAGAGAGAGGTGTTTCTCATCCATCATGTATCGAAGTGTCAAGCGTGCTTCATTACCTGCAGCTTTTCACCACCTAGCCGTGCACCACCTTTCCACCTCACGGCACAACCACCCCGAGCATTACGACTAGACTTCCCTCGCATAGCAGAAGCCATCGACGCCACCACCTCTCCCCCATCTGGCGGAAAGCCGTCAGCCGTTGTCCCCTATTTTAGATAGCCCGAAACAGAGCACATATGATCCACTACACCTGATCCTTAAGTCACAATAGCCAACGACATCGTTAGTAGGGATGTAAATGGACCGACCGGATCGAGACCGGACCGAGACTGAATGGCCCCATGGTCGGTTTTGGTTCTATGAATAGGGTCATTTCAGTCTTCAGTTCAGTCCCGGGGTGGGGATTCCTGGACCGGACCGACAGAACCTAAATATTTTTATTTTTATTTTTATAAATATATTATTTTATATAATAATTGTATAATAAATTATGTAATTTTTATCTAACACATCCCTAATTACAATATAAAATTATAATACATTCACATTCTCTACGTTAGTAATAAAGTAACAATTAACATTCTCAATATAATTATATAATTATAAATTGATAACTAAACTAAATCACTATAACTATAGTCTATAATTATAAAGAAATCACTATAAGTCTATAAGACTATAAGTTTATAACTAATACTAATATATAACTATACTAATAGTATAATATTAATACTATTATATAGTGTAATATATTATATGGCTTTACTAAATCACTATATACTATATTACTAATCACTATATCATTATAATATCACTATATCATTATAGTATACGCACACACACTATAAGTCTATATGTAGTAGTAATAGTAACACTATAATAGTATAATATATAGTATTAGTATATATTAATATATTATAAGAGTTATAGAGTTATAACATAATATATGTATAATAATATAATATTAATATCACTATAAATTATAACTATATATACTTAATAGGCTAATAAAAAATAAATAAATAAAAAGAGGTCGGACCGAATGGACCAGACCGGACCGATAACTACCGAGACCAGACCGGACCGAATGGGTGTTCATTCCGATCTGATCTGGGAAAAAGAGTGGACCGAAAAATCCAGTTCATGGCCGGACCGGACCGACCCATTTACACCCCTAGTCATTAGCCCTTTGTCCGCTCTCTCACTCACTCATCACTCACTCACTCTCTCTCACATTGCTTAGCTACCTATCACGTTGCCGAAACCACCCCAGCCGCCACGTCTAGCCGTTTGCCGCCGCATATCTCTGTTTTGTGCCCAACATCAATTTCGACGGAGTGCTCAGGTTGCACAGTTTTCTTCACTCGTAAGCCTATTATCCTCCTTTTATTTTGCCGTCTTTGGTCTTTCCCAATTGCATGCAAGTTTTCCTTTAATTACTAAACTACCCTTAAATCCTTTCTAAGTTGTGTAGCTTTCGAAAAACCCTTTCGATTAAATTACAGTTGTTTTTAAAAGAGCCCAAGCTACCATTGCAAAACTTCTAAAATGCCATTGGTTTTACTTGAGTTGTCTTTCTTATATATAAGAAAATAAATGAAGTTTTAATTGTATCATTTGAAAAGGTTAAGTGGTCATCAATGAGTATGAAGAGTAATGTTTTAAGACACTGGGTTATGATAATTTTAGAGTTTTGAAAAAAATAGGTTATTTTAGTATTTTACACTTAAATATCAACATATATGGTTGATTAAAAATTTATGGAAGTATGTGAAAATTTTTATAGATGACGATTGATTTTCGTTCAGTACTATTGTAGATAAAGTTTGATAAACTAAGAAATCCAAGTAAGCAGGATTCCTATGCTAGACTTTGCATAAAATAAAAATGAACTGGGTTTGATTTATGAAAATATGCATTATATGTTTTGAAAAAAAATGTGAAAATAGTTATTTGTTCGTCATTACTCATTGAACTCTGATGAAAGAGAAAGCATTTTTGTTATAACTGATATAGACATGAGCTTATTTTTAGCATTATATTTCTAATTAATGCAAAAATAGCGAATATGAAAATCCGTGCATGATTATGCTTTGGATCTGGTTTGATTATGAAGGCGATATGATTTTGTTCAGTACTCTATTTGGATAAGATGTGATTTTTGAAAACTTTTGACATGATTCTCTGATTCTGAATTTGATTTTGTTTCCGCTTTGTTCAGTTACGGCCTTGCCACGGGTGATAATAATGGCATACGACCCAACCACAGGTTACAATAGTGGATACAGCCCAACCACAGGTAATAATAGTGGATACGGCCTAACCACGAGTTATAATAGTAGATACGGCCCTGCTACGAGTTTTAATATTAGTCTCTGTTTTGAGTGCACACCTTGGTGACAGAGTGATTTATGTTCTACTTGGCTATCCACAGATGCACAACCCTACCACGGGGGTTATACATGGCCTCTATTCTAATATGATGTTTTCATGGCCTCTATTCTAATATGATGATGATGATGATCATTTATGCTATACGAAATGATAATTTTTTTGAAATGAAATTATTTTTGAATCTTCACTCTAATATTTTGATAATATATTCTGCTTTTGCACTCTGAAAATAGAAATGTTTTATTCTGCATTATGATCTCTGTAAATACTCATGTTTACACACTAGTATATGTTCTTTGTTTACTGAGTTATTAATAACTCAATCCTTATCTCCATATATTTTTCAGATGATTTTGAATAATTCAGCTAAGGATCAAGATTATATAGCATAGGTGAGATGATTATTTAAGCATAGTTGATTACTCATAGAAGATTATGAGAATTGATGGATTTTATTAAGAGATTTTGTAGTATTCTGATGACTTTATATTTTGGAGTCTATGTATATATTGATGAAATGTGAGTTTTAAGTTACAGGGAGTAACTCTCCAACCCTTGCGGGAATAGGGCATGACACTTTATTTCTGAATATCCAAATTGTATTGCTATGCAGTGACAGTCTATATTTATACACTTTATAGAGGAATCAAATTAGTTACAAGCGAACCAAATAACAAAATGTAAACCTATTCTAGAATATCCTGTGACTTAGGTAAATCAGAGGGTATTGTGCTAATACTCATCATTACAATATTCATAAATTTTCACATAAAATACAATAACTAATTTTAATTTTTTTCAAATTTCAAAACAATAATAATATTAAAAATAATATTTTAATAATATTTTATTCAACTTTCAACTTTCATTTAAAACCATCTCATCCCATCTCACTTCAAACTCCACCTTAATGTTATGCAAGCAAAACCAATAGCGCTTTTTTTCTCGCTATCAGAATAGATATCGTTACAAAGACATTATACAAAAATAATTTTACAAATTGATATGATTTGGTACCAGAAAAGGATGATTAAGTCGGATTAACAGCGCTTAACGAGAGCAATGTAAATATGTAGAGAGAGAGAGAGCATAGCCTTGAATAAGTACTGTTGATGGTATTTTTCGACGTGGCCGCCGGCCGAGTCCAACAATACGGTCATAGTCCACGATGATGGTTTGGTAATTGATACATGTTAATTTGGATGCTTATCTACGTAAAATCATAAATAAAATATAAATAAAGAGATAGAGTTATTTATGTAATTTAGCATAAAAGTCTAATGCATCTTCATCTCATCTCAATTTATTATTATAATTTTTTTAAATTTTAACACAAAATATAATAAATAATTTAATTTTTTTTAATTTTAAAATAATAATAATATTAAAAAAATAAAATTCTAATAAAATTTTATTATCTCAATTTAATTCAACTCAATTTAACATCCAAACACATCCTAATTATAGGAGTTAATTGGGGTGAAATATGTTTTATGATTGTCCACTTTTCCGTGACTTTACAAGACTCTTTAATACAATAAGGAAATAAAGTTGAACATTAACATTGACTTTACATGGCTCCACGGACTGTAATTTTTGAGGATTTGCCAAAAACTCAGACCGGAAAGACGCAAAAGTTTATTTTGAGAGAGAAAGCAAGGACCATGGACAGCCTTTCTTGACCAAAAGTTTAAAAAAATGTTGAAGCATGCCTATTTCTCTTATCTAATTCATTATCTAGTCTCCAACCCACGTACAAACACATCAACGGAGAGCCAGAACCATGTGCAAAGTTACAGGTTGATCAAGAGCATCTAGCCGATTATTGTAAGGGTGCCAACTATCAAGAAGTACAATATCTTGTTTTAATTTATACGGCAGGATATTGTTTGAGGTTGAGGCTGATAATGTAGGGGGCAACAAGGGAACCGCAATACAAATGATCCCCTATCTTCATCGCACTTGTGAGCAGAGGCAGTTCAGGATCATAGTAGTGAGCAATTGGTTTTCCTGCCAAGTCGACGACCAGAACCCCTCCAGACCTCCCCAAAAAATATGGTCTCCCTGTGTACTTTAGCGCAATTGCTGCAAACTTTCGGATGAGCGGATATTTGAATGTTAAATGCCATGAAAGTCCATATTCCTGCAAGTATTGCACAAACAGCGACTCGTTAGAATATATAAGCAGGACAACTTATATATTGAAGGGAAATTGAGAACCAAATTACCCGTGCCAGTGCAATCCAGTAGTGGCCTTCTCCATCATATCGGATGTTATCAGGAATGCCCGGTAGATTTTCGATGAACTTGTCGACTTTTCCTTCTTCGTTGCCACTAATATGATATTTTCTACACCTTCTCCTGCACCCATTATTGGAATCAATGCTAAAGAAAGTTAATTGGAGTACTAACAAAACAGGAACAAGATTTCTTCAAGTTTTTATCTGAACTTGAGAGCTTTTAAGTGAGAGAGGAATAGAAATATGAATGCAAACAAGGGGAATCGGCAAACATACGCTGTTGTTTCGCAAAAGATGACATAATTTTGATCAGGGGAGACAGCAACTCCATTAGCGAAGTAAAGATTGGGGAGCAGCACCTTGGTGGTTTTGGTAGCTGGATCATAACTCAGAAGTCTACCATGGGGCTTACCCTCCAATATATCCCAAACGAACTCACTATATTTGTAGGAAGCATCACTAAAATAAACCATGCCATTCTGTGCAACATCTACAGCATCTGTGGTTCTAAACTTTTGTCCCTCAGCCTCATCTGTCAACACTTCCACTTTGCCCTCTGCCGTCACCTTCAGTAGGCCCTATTATTTTGTTTTATATACACACACCACACCAGATTTCATCATCAGCTAAAGACTAACCCAGAACATATTTCAACCCCAAGCGTGCATAGAAAAAAAAAACACGTTTCCAAACAACTCATTGTTATTATTTGTAATTTGATAAATTTCCAAACAGATAATATGGCGTAATGGCATCGAATGTGTTTCAAAATATCTTAATGACTAGGTTAGTAGGGTCATCCCAATCTCAAGCATTGAAGCCCTTTATCTTTTTCATTTTAGACTTTTCACTCTCTTAATTTCCAATAATAGATAGTTATAAGAATATGGATAATAAGAAAAATTTAATTGTAAGCGATTCTGCGCATTAATACACGCACTTATTCAATATGATTGATTAGAAAATAGACTTTATTGAAAACAGTGCTAATTTAAATTTTAAATATAAAGGCAATATCATTAGTATGCAGATTGATATGCAAATTTATTTGTATATAGCAAAACTCTAGATAGTTGTCTTAGGAAGTACGCAGGGAAAGGACGATGAGTAGAAACTCAATTAGTTTATTTGAAATAAAATAATTAAAATAAGAAAAAAAAATTGTGTGATATAAAAGATGATAGAATAAAAAATAAAAATTATATATGATATATGGTATGAAAATAATAAGCAGAATTTTTCCTATATGAAACATCATACAAAAAAAGTAGTGATGTCGCGGACTATAAAGTCTCATTTGTTTTTTTATATGAGATGAAATTAAAGTTAAAAGTTAAATAAAATATTATTAAAATATATTTTTTTAATATTATTTTTATTTTAAAATTTAAAAAAATTAAATTATTTCTTTTATTTGGTGTAAAAATTTAAAAGAATTGTAATAATTAAAAAAATGAGATGAATTAAAAAAAATTATGAAAACAAATTAGGCAAGATACCTATCAGCTAAATATATAAATTGGATATGCTCTAGCAAATTGCTTCTACCCGAAAACGTTCTGCTTTTTATGACGTGGCTGATTTCTACTGGGGAGGTTACTCCCCATAACAACTCATAATACTCTTAACTTTACGTTGGTTATGCGAGCTTTAGTTTTACCCTTTTTGAATCGGCAACGACAACTTCCTGTTTAAGTCCGTCGACGGCTATTCCCAGAGGTCTGCCGCCAGTGTTGATCCACTTCTGCACCTCCGAGTCGTTCACGTTGACTCTGTTTATCCAGCCGTCAGCACAGCCCGTGTAGATGACTCCGGAGCTGCGATCATAAGCAACATCTTCTGGTCCCTCCAAGTTCCCCACGCCCACCAGCTCCGCTCCACGGAGCATGTGCTTGTTGCTTGCCGGTGCGGCAATGGCGTGCCGAGTCAACAGATCTGGGGGCAGTGGAGCCGGGTCGAACGAGTCGAGGTTGTACAGAATGGTCGCCGCCACAACGGGGACCAGTACCGTCATGAAAGAGGTGAAAAGCCATGAGCATGAGGTTTTGCTGTTATAAGTAATACGAGAAGCGTTGGTAGTGGAAGCTGAGTCGGGGTTATTTGACTCGGACATGGTGGGGTACTGAGAGTGGGGGGCGTTAGTAAGTGCAGAGATCGACTCGGTATCAGGAAAGGATGATCATGTCGGATTAACAGCGCTTAACGAGAGCAATATATATATATATATATATATATATAGAGAGAGAGAGAGAGAGAGAGAGAGAGAGAGAGAGAGAGGCAGCATAGCCTTGAATAGGTATTGTTGATGGTATTTTTCGACGTGGCCGCCGGCCGAGTCCAACACTACGGTCATAGTCCACGGAAATCGATACATGTTTGGATGCTTATCTACGTAAATCATAAATAAAATATAAAAAAATACAAATAAAGAGATACAGTTGTTTACCTGACTTGAATAAAAATCTAACTCTATGAGTTGATTGGAATGAAATCTATTATTCTTTATGATTGTGCACTTTTTCATGATTTCACTTAGCGCCTAATACAATAAATAAAAAAATAAATAAATAAAGCTGAGCACTAGTTAGATTAACTATCTTAAAGTTAAGATTTGACGTTTTTATTTTTAACTAATTATTTAAAATTTAAACTCAATATTAGATTAGTTATCTCATTATCTGATATAATAAAATATTATTATTTTTTAATACAATTTTTTTATTTTCATTTTCATATCCTCCAACTCTCCCTAACAATTTCTAACAATCATTTTTATTTTTTATTTTAACAATCTATAAAATTATCATTTATAGTTGAGCAACAAATTGTGCTACTGAGTAATGATGCACACACAACAATGTTATAAAATGAAGGTATTTTAGTAAAATGTTGTTAATTTTATAAAATTTTTTATAAAAATACCCATCATTTTAAAATATTGTTGTGTAATGTATTATAAAATATGTTGTGTGTAAATTATTTTTCTTGCATTAATACAATTTTCATCAATCAAACTTCAATGGATATTGAGATGTACTTGGGAAGACAGAATAAATGGAACAAATACTTGGTGAAATGTACGAATAGCCAAAAGGAAAAGGAGAATGTGTGGGACAGGGTGTGTTGGAAATATAGATTTTGCTACAGAACCTTCACCACACTTTATATTTTTTTTAATTTTTTGATATTTTTTTAAAATTTATTTTTGAGTTTATTCTTTTTAAACTACTTCAAATTTTTTATTCGCTATTCATATAATAAATATTTGATAAAAGAAAAAAATTAAAAAAATTAAAAAAAAATGGTATTTAGAGGTTGTATGAATAGTAGATGTTTGTAAAGATTTTTTTGATAAAATATACATATGACTTTGCTACAGCTCTATAATAAATTTACTGTAGCTAATATTGAACAAATAAACTTGGATTCGTCGACTTTGACTTTAGAAAAGTTAAAGAGGAAGGACGAACCCTACATTAATTAAACCCAAGTTGGATTAATGGAATCATGTAAAGCTTGAATGTGCCGCGTCCTGCTTCTATAAAATTAATCCTTTGTACTCAAATTTAAAATCTTATATGTGAAAGCAGATTGGTAAGTCCTTATCTGGTATTCATTCTCATGCAGCTTCTTGTTATGTGCATATGCTACCAACAGAATTTTCCAACCTGCAGGTGCTGTTAGTTTCAAAGATGGAAGGAAGTTCCACTGGTTAGCATTATTATATATCATTTTGTATTTGATTTTCTGGGAAAGTGGAAGTTGAAGGGGGATTATAGAACCCCAAGCTGTATGGGTGCCAATTGCTACTGAGCTACAAGGTCGGTGGGCATTATTAAATGAAAAATTTTTAGGAGAAGTCAATGTTTGCAACAACTATTTTTACACATAATATGTAGTTTTATCCAGACCGTTTATCTCTTAAAGTTGAAATTATAAGAGAAAAAATTAGAGGAAGAGAAGAGGCCAGTGGCTTCTCTTTATTTGGATGTATCCAAGGTTTGTTGGTCATGGCTAAGTTTGATATCAAAACATTTCAATCATCTCGTCTTGTTATTATAATTTTTATAAATTTTTAAATAATTGAACTTTTTTAAATTTTAAAACAATAATGATATTAAAAAAATATTCTAATAATATTTTATTCAATTTTCATCTAAAATCATTTCATCTCGCTATCCAAACTCCATCTTAGATTCTTAATGTTATGCTAGCAAAACCAAGGGCGATTTTTCTTACTCTCGCTATCATAATTGTTACAGTCACAAAGAAATTATATAAAAATAATTTCTTAAACTGAAATGATTTCGTATAATTCGTTAGAACTAATTTACAAAAAAAAATAAATATACAATCTGACAAACTACGTGAAGTCATGTCAATTTATAGAATTACTTCTACAATTCTTTTAAGTACAAGCGGGTTGGACCAATTGTTATTTCAATATTTTTGTCGGACATCAATTTTATTAAAAAAAAGAAAGAAAAGAAAACACGATAGAAAAGAAATAAACCAGTGTGAACGACATCAAATTTTTGGACCTGAATTTTTTGTTACTCATTTCCATTTTTGTTTTAACTGTCTTGGTTCTTATTCCTCCATCATTTCTTGCATGCATTATAATGAAGATGACAACCATGGATCGAAGAAACGAACCCTAAGAAAGGATCTGTTCGATTCAAAATTTGAAACTTTTGCTAATTTTCTTTTTCTTTTTTACTTTCAATCCCAATAGAGCATCGAGTTTGCACACTAAGAAGGGTTAGAGATGGAAGAGATCGGAGAGGAGACAGTGGATAGGAGAACAAATGGCGCAAGCTAAGCATCTTAAGTTATAGAGAATGAGATTGAAAACACACCGTTTTCTGCCTTATCTCATTCCACCCAAAACGTGATCTCCATCTCAAATTAAAACGCACCATTTAATGTTACAGCCATGTCAGTGTTCACTATTTGGTGAGCAATCGGTACACCAAATCGCCTAACCTAAGAGTTTTGTTGTATAATCTGACTAAAATATTTCTCTTATTTATAACTGTTGATTGAGGTTTGTCATGTACAAGCAAATTTGCGCACCAGTCTGCGTACTAATCCCGTTGCCTTCATATTCTAAATTTAAATTAGTATTATTTTCAATAAAGTTTACTTTTTGATCAATTACATTGCATGAATGCACGTATTAGTACGTAAAATCGCTTATAACTTATTTTTCTAAGAAGTTATGAAGGCACTTGAGGGATTTAGGTGGCCTCAAATCTGTATTTTTTTTTTTTTTTTAATATCTGAGACGGTAAAAATCAAGGTAAAATATATATTGCATTTCTCAAATCGGTTTTTAAATTTATAATTAAACAACCAGATTTTGACAACTTACATCATAATATATATATTGATCAGATCTAGCAATTTGATTTTGTATGTGAAGGACGCGGCCCGAGTACTTGGAACATTGTCCGGCATACAAAACATATCGTTAACAGTTCAGATCATCAACAATTTAAGATCAACAAAAAAGTATAAGATATATAGATCAATCTTAATGGTAAGTTCTTGATTGATGGTGTAAATTGATAGTTTTGGAGAGTTTCCTTTCCTCCGCTAGTTGGGGCCAATACTTTTTTTACTCACCTTTGAACTCGAGACGAATACAATACAAAATAATAGGATTAGAGTCGATCTTAATTAGGTTTGAATCAATTGATAATTTGGTCATTTTCAAAATCAAAACCCTGTAACCTTCTTGAAATTCCAACAAATAACAAGAATGGAACTGCAAGAACGTAAAAAAGCTTTCTTTATTTAATCATAAAAAAAAAAAAACCAGATATTCAAGCAAATGCTTTGCAATTCACTAATTCATGTAACAAGGGATTCAAACTTGCAAGACATAGTAATAATCTAAAAGCCTAAAATATTACAATCTCTCTTGCTGGACATGAACATCAAGATGGAAAACATACCTGAAATTCTACAGAAGCAAACGAACAAGAAGACAAAAATTGCTACTATGTCTAATAGTCGTCAGCCTCACCCAAAAAAGCCATGTAAATTAATCAAGCATGCCTTGCCTGAAAATCCTTCATGAAAGCAACCAACTTCTCAACCCCAGCCAATGGCATAGCATTATATATGGAAGCACGCATACCTCCAACCGACCTATGCCCCTTGAGTTGAATCATCTTCTCCTTAGCTGCCTCCTTCACAAAGTCAGCCTCCAACTCCGGCTTCTCCAACGTGAACGGTACGTTCATCAACGACCTCACCGACTTCTCAACCGGGCACCTGTAGAATCCATTGCTCAAATCGATCGCGCTGTACAGAAGCTCGGCCTTCTTCTTGTTCTTCTTCTCCACCTCCTCCAGCCCGCCTTGCGCCAACAAGTCCTCGAACACCAATCCGCACATGTAGATGCAGTAACAAGGAGGTGTGTTGTAGAGCGAGTTGTTGTCTGCGTGGATCTTGTAGTCCAGCATAATGGGTGTAATCTCCTGAGCATTCCCAATCAGATCCTTCCGGATGATCACAATGGTCACCCCAGATGGCCCCACGTTCTTCTGAGCCCCAGCGTATATGATCCCGAATTTCGACACGTCCACGGGCTTCGAACAGAAGTTCGAAGACATGTCGGCGATAAGTATACCATTCTTTGGAGTTGGGTAGTTCTTGAACTCGACCCCATGAATGGTTTCGTTGGCGCATATATGCAAATACTTGGCGTCCGGACTCTGCTCTAAACCCTCGAAGGACGGAATTCTCGTGTAGTTATCCGATTTACCGGACCAGATCACCTTGGCTTTGCTGAACTTCTTTGCCTCCTTAAAGGCCTTGTCCCCCCACGACCCGGTGACCAGGTAATCCACTGGGTCGTCGGGTTTAACCAGATTTAAAGGGATCGCAGCGAACTGAGTGGTGGCGCCGCCTTGAAGGAAGAGGATCGCGTATTCGGAGGGGATATTCAGAAGGGTACGGAGATCGGACTCGGCCTTCTGGATAATAGAGAGGAACTCCTTGCCTCGGTGGCTCATTTCCATGACGCTCATGCCGGATCCCCGCCAGTTGTAAAGCTCCGACTGAGCCTTGAGGAGAACGTTCTCCGGGAGGGTGGCAGGCCCGGCAGCGAAGTTGAAGACTCGATCTTGGGATTGGGTCTGGGTCAGTGGGCGCTGATCCTGGGTTTGGGTAGGAGCGGCGCATCTGATCGACATGGGCTTGGTGGGGAGCTTGAGGGTGTTGAGGTGGGTGGTTGTGGGGATGATGGGTGGTGAAGAGGTTTTGAGGAAGAAGCTGTTAGGGTTCTGGAGGAGGATAGAGTGGGGTGAGGCTGCCATAGCTATGGCGGCTCAGATTTGGGATCTCAGAGGAAGGAAGAGAGTGTATTTAACAGATTGGGAAAATTTGATGGGATATACAAATAGAGAGGACGAGGGATTTTATTTTATTTTTTATTTTTTATTTCTATTTTTTAATTTTTTTTCTTGCAAGAGGGATTTATTTGATAATATTACATATTTAGGCACTAGTTTCGCTCAAGTTGAGGTTGGTGGTAAGTTTGATTTTAGAAATTATGTCCTTTTCCTGGTTTGTTAACTTGTCCTTTAATTTTGTTTCTGTTAAGTTTGTAAAATGAATATGTTACTTAACATTACATGCAAGTAATAATACATTTGTTTTAAGAGCAAAGTTCGACTACGATTATCAACTTTGAGCATTGGCTACTCAAACAAGTTTTGCTGAGACTCGCATGTGAGATTCATAGCAACTTTTTCACAGCTCTACTTCAGTGCACTCAGCAACTTGTGCTTAATTGGTTGCCAAATGATTTGAGGACAAAAAATGTTGGTTTAGGTGATGCTGTTGGGATGAAATTGAGGCAGCATTTGGTTCATAGGTTGTGTCCTTCTATCCACTCTACCCCTCACCTTAGATAGTTCAAAGAAGATACGATATATAACGATAGGGGAGATTTGCAAATATCACTAATTGCAGTGGTCTCCAGGTGAAGCATTCATCCACATGTGAAGATAACTATTTTAGTAAAAATTGAAATATGATATTGTCATTACATTATTGTTCAAAGGGAACAACAATAGAAGTACAATTTGAAGGGGGGAAACGGATGAGTAAGTTCAATTAGAACTTGGGAAAACAACCATGGCTGTGTGCAATTAACAACCGAGGTTGCAGGCTTAGTTATCTAGTAAAGCAATCCCCAGTGCAACCCACGTTGCTGTATTATGATGAGTATTCATTCCCCATCTCCAATCAGCCCCAATTACATAGTCATGTAATGTGTTAGTAGCTGTACATGGCCTGCTATAGTTGGGTATCCAAAAGAAAATGAGCTGGTTCAGATTTTGCAGTATAGCCAAACTTAGATGTAGAGTATTTCCTATGTACCCCTGTGAGTTTCCCTGTTGCTGCCTTTTCATGGAAACCTACCATTAGTCTTGAGCATTCCCTGTAAGTAAGCAAAGCAATGTGCATCTCTCATCAATGAAAATTTTGTGTACTCTGTTAGTATTGTGATTCGTGGAGTTAAAATGGTAGGAAACTCACAATAGCTTATCTTCTGAGTAGCTGGCATGCCATTCACAGGTCTTACTCCACTGCTTGAACCCGTTAAGAGTACATTGAGCAGTATAGATGGCAGCAGCTGCTAATAAAGATGGTGAAAACCTGAGCATCTCGTACTCCACAAACGAAAGCTCAATCAAGAAGAAGGACAGTTGCTCAAGCTGTTTCATAAAGTCATGAGAAGTTGTTATTTTAGCAAATATTTGCCTATACAGAAACCATGCTGGAGTATTTTCACAGAAGACTACTGACCTTTTTGTCCGCTTGAGCAGCCTTGAGGAACCGTCGCATGAAAACATATGGGGTTGGAACTGACATGTTGAACTGCAATGTGTTTAGCATCAAGCTCTCCTGCAGGTTTATTAAGACCAGAAAGTCATTTATTGGTTGGAAGGATATATATTATGGCTTAATCACAACAAAAGAAAAAAGTACCATATCCAGAACCTCCTTCCTTGTGTAAGCTTTGTCTGATATAAGAATCAAATCCCCAACTATAGGAACAGAAACCTCCTCGTACTTGCATGCTAAGAGCATGGCAACCAAACCAACTAACTGAAGTTTCTTTCTTACCACTGTTTGCTGGGATAAAAATCTGTCTACAATGTTAACTGTTAGGAACAATGTCTCATTCATGAGTTCAAACTTGTCGTGTACCTGTTGATTTGAACAAGCAGAAACATGACTCAAAATTGAATTCAATTAGGAAAAACAAGCAATCAAGCAAAACTTTGAACCAGAAGCCTGATTTATTACCACTTTAGGCATTGTGTATACCTCAATAAGCCAATCAATCAGTATGGATCTCATCCTCTCATTAATGTCAGATTGTTGTGCCATATAGTTTGGTGAGACGCAACTAAAACTCTGCATCAAATTATTGGAACTTAGTAACCAACCTTTGAGTAGAATTTGATGCTTTCCTTTTTCAGTTACCACATTTGTAATCAAAACAGATTTCGAAAATTTCAAACACAACATAAAATCTTGCTAAAGCAGTAAGTGAATAAAATGTCTGGAAATTTGATAATTTGAAATTATATGGTGGGATCCCAACCTTGCATGGGAAATACATTATGGAAAACATAGTAAGGCAAACGTTTCAAGATATCCAGATTTAAATGAGGTAATTGCCGACTTCTTACAACCGCATTAACTTAACCGGTGTCCATTAACTACTTCAAATGAGAGGTGCTTAACACATGTAGTTAATGAGGTAAATGCTGCCTTATGGACGAGTGTAGATAATGAACCCACAAAATACAATTTAACATGTAATATATGTGGATGATCAAATTTTATTTTATTTTATGTGGATGATTGAATAGTAATAAATTATGGGTGCTTAATGCCATGCACTTGGCTTAAACACACTACGTATCTAATAAACCTGACAATTACAGTCAAGCAATTAAAACTTTCTTAATATAGGGAGCTTGAATAGTACCAAATGGTCCAAATCTGCAAGGGCGACAATTACATGACAGATATGTGTGTTTCTAGATGAAGTTTATTCAATAATGACATAAAAGTTGAGGTGTACACTCTATTTTTGGCAGGTAAAATAATGAGCCCGGTTGGTCATACCTCACCAATTGCATATGTTTTTTTTTTTTATACAAACAATAGAAGAATCTGAAACTCTTGCGGATCTCACATCCATTATGGGTGGAACCTTAGACCTCCCTTCCTATGAAGGCATAGATTGAGAAGTACTACAATTGTACATGACTATTCTACTAAAAGCATGTTACTTCAAACTGAAAATCTAGTAAGGGAACTTCTTCTTCGAGTGTCAAGAACTATAAGCTAAATTTTCAATTTACCTCCATTTTTCTGTAATAGGCATAGAGATCTTTAATATAGTCCACAACTGCAAGTGGATTCTTCGCATCGCAGCTGTCAATATCCATGACGGGCTCTTCAGCTATATCCTCCATTTCAACCTCCTCCTAGCAATTTAGCAAGATTTTTAAAATTTTGAAGATCGATCTACAAAAGTTTCAATAGCTGTTAAGAAAGAAGGATACCGTCTCAGCAGTTTCACTAGGCATTGCTTCCATTTGTTCTAAAAACATGGGCACTGGTTGGTCTTCTTTAGGTGAGTTGTGTTCCTCGTCTACAAAGATGGAGGCTCCAAATCCATTCGAAGCTGATTGGTTCGCTTTCTTGGTTTCCTATCCGTAGTTAGAGACAATAAATAAATCCGAACAAGACCCAAAAATTAGAGCACAGATATAGGTCCAGATCCATATTTTCTTATGGTATGAGGGAGAGAGAGCTAAGAGTGAGGTAGAGAAGAATAGTGATACCGGGGGACAAGCTGGCTGCGTATTTGCAATTTGTGCGGCGAACTTCCTAACGAACACAACAGATCAAAACCAGGGTATGAGAATTTGAAGAGAAGCATTGATGAAAATAGCAAAAACAATAAGAACTTTTATTTAGTCAAAAGGGTTTTTTTTTTTTCTCCCTAAAGCTATCAAAAGATATCGTATTCAAATTTTGAATTTTATTTCCTTCTACAACCTTCAGTCAGCAGCCAAAACCATTAAAAAAAAATTGAAATTACAGGGCAACATTCCAAGTTCCAGACCTCGTAATCGGTCGATGCACTGGATCTGCCTGCTTCTTTTCGCAGATTTCATGTTTTCTAAAACAGAAGAGCAAAAACACACAAATCAATTCCAGAAACCAAAAAATAAACAAAGACTACAAAACAAGAAACAAAAATGCATTATAACTTCAGATCGAGCATCAATAACATTACTCTGACAAGGCTCTTTTATTGACTACACAAGGGTATGCTCGACCTCCCACTAAACCCTGATTAATGACGCTTAAAGCCCTTCTGTTCTGGATAATCTCCTGACCGAACTTTCTATTACCCATCTCTATCCCTCCTACTATTAAAAAAAATGACAAAAGAACCATGTCAGATCTTTTGGTTTTACAACAAAGTCAGTCTTGAATCGTCGAAAAAATCTCAAAATTACCTTGAAGATTGGTGGGCTTGTTCAAATCAGGATTGTTCTCGTCAGTAATAACCATTCTCTTCGATTATCTGAAAGAACAATCACTACCAGAAAACAAAACTCCTGGATACAAGAGAACAGACTCCTGGATCGCAAGACCCACCACCCTAAAACGTTAGAACATGTAAGGACTGAGCCCTCCCGAGAAAATACGAACAAAAGGTACAGAGAAATATAGAGCCCAAAAAACACAAACGGGGGGAATTGGTGTGTAAAGTGGTTGCGGTCTCGCCTTTTTTCAAACGCAACGGCTAGTGAAATGTGGCCGTTGGATGAGACTTGCTTCCATTTGTTTGTCCGAAAAACGGTCAGTTGGTCGGAATGTCATGTGGAGTGCCGCATCTGATTTCAAATTAAATTAATTTCTTTTTATATTATTTTTGTTTTTATTTACGGTAGGTGAAAAATTGAAATCCGCTCCTTTCCCATCACTCCTCTGGGGTCTGGGCTCTCCTAAACGCCAACTTGGATTGTGGTTGACCAATTAAAGACTGACAAATCAGCATTTAAGGAATTTCATGCAGCTTTGGTTGCTACAGCATCACTCCGATTTTATAAGAGAGAGAGAGAGAGAGAGAGAGAGATGTGTAGTTGGAGTGAGATCCCATACACTGATTAATGTTAATGTTTTAATTGATTACATTTGATGAATGATGATTTTTCTACAAATTCGGACCTCAAAAAATTAAAATTAAGAATTTAGTTCCTTAAATTAATGCCATATATGTCATCACTCATGAGTACTCTTTTGAATTATAATGAAGTTTTAAATTCTATTCATAAAGAATGGGGTTTTTATGTATTTATATATGAAATAGCAACACCCATTTTATTGGCTAATAAAATTGAAATTGATACATTAATGATTCTTCTGAAGGACTCTGCTGATCGAGGGGGGCAATAAATCAGCCATTGAAAGAGCTTGGTCCCATCCCCATCCCCATCCCGGCCATCCCCATCACATATATTAATATAAATATATATATTTATATATATAAAAGCGTTAGCGTCACGTAACATAATGATTTTAATAAAAAAAATCAGTAATTTATTTATTTGAAAAAGAAAAATATAAAATTAAAAAAAGACAAAAAATTAAGATTAAAAAAATCTAAACTTAGCAAAGTATGAGTATTGGTCTGCATCTATATTGGATTATTTATTTACTCTTTATATAATAATAAAATATTATTAATTTAATAATTTTTTTAATATTTATTTTTATCACATCTTATAGTTCTACTAATTAAAATATTAATAATAATTATATTCTAAACAAATTAATAATTAATATTATATATTGAGTGTTTTAAGTATTTTATTAGTTAAATTTACTTAAAGTTGAATTTTACAATGAGAATGCTCTAAAGCGTTTCTGTTGTAAAGAGTAAAGTCATTTTAATTTTTTATTTAAAAAAATTGAAACAAAAAAAGAAAAAGAAAAATGAGTACAATGTCATAACAAAAAGGACATGAAAAAGATACGTCAATTCACGTGCACCGCAGGGCTATTAAGGGTCTTTTGGTAAAACTTTATCCTTCATTAAATTCTACAAGAGAGCTACACGTCAAATAGTCAAGGGTCATAAGGACCTTTTGGTAAAACAGGACTTAACAAAAAAATAAAAAAAGTTAACGAAAAAAATAATAAAAGTTACTATTCACAGTTAAATAGCCATTTATTATAATAGAGTAGATATATAAATGCATTCCTATAAACCTATTTTAAAAACTTAAGTAAATAAAATTTTGTTAATTCAAAGTTCTACTCCTAATGCTAATATTCAAGTTCCAAAAATGATTCAGTCGAAAGATACCACTCTCCCTGGGGAATGAATTTTGGAACATGAAGTTCCTCCTCCCAAAGTTATTTCTAGTGAACTTAACCTTGATTATATTAAGCAAGATTTTATGGTACTGTTAAGATTAGTTTTGATTAACCTTTAGTTAACAATGAAAGGAGAAATTTTTTTTCTGGAACCAGAAGTTCCTTTGTCGAATCTATTGCTGATAACCTGGAAAGAAAGTATCAAGATCTCAAAAATTTTGTGGAAGATTCAGTAAAAACTTTGTGAAAGATTCAGTTTGGCCTGAATATTAGCATCAAAAAACTTTAAGAAGATTTGAAAAAGAAAAGGTCTAAAGAAATTTATAATATTGCTTTACAACGTGAAGTTGTTTTTATTAAAAAAGAAATTGTTGAACTTAAAACTGATATTAACTGTCTCAAATTTGATAACGATTCTTTAAAATAAGAGTTATTATGTTTAAAAATTGATAAATAGGTTGATCAAAATATTCCTTCTGATAATGATGAGCAAATAAATTATTCAGATTCAAGTTAAAAGGAAGAAAAACTTCTCCTTCTGAACAAAAGCAAATTTGTTTGATCCATCGTACTATTTCTCCCAAGTGGTTTTCTAAAATTCCTATTATTGTCTGTCATGGATATAAATTTACTATGATTGCTATGATTGATTTCGGTTTAGATATGAATTGTATTCAGGAAGGAATAATACTTAGTAAGTATTATGAAAAATCACTAAAAGATTATTCTCGGCTAATTGATCTCAGATAAAGATCATGTATGAGCCCAACATTGCTTATGTCTACCAAAATAATGTTTGTTTTAAAATTCCTTCAGCCCTATTAGCAATATCAAGAGGAGTAGCAGGCTTATTTTTAATGAGTTTTATGTCAGAAATTGGGGGAGGAGTGGCAATCTTCTTCCCCTAGTCTTTTTTTTTTTACTCATGATTGCTACAGGAATTCACGAGTAAAAAAATCAGAAATAGAATTTTGAAATTCTTTAATATATTCAATATCAAATTAAATACACTTAAAATAGCTTGTCATATGGCAAAAATATGCTTAAAAACAATGTTTTCAACATTTTTTTTAAAAACGTATTTAGCACTTTTCAATTAATGCTTAATAAGAATTTTTCATTTAACAAATCATTTTGAAATTTAGAGATACATAATACTATAGATAAAATTTCTTTTTTAATAGTATTATAATTAAGCTGTGCATTATTCCAAATTCCAAAATGGAAAGGAACAATTTGTTCGGGTGAATCTGGTGAAATAGTTTGTTTGAGAATGCCACCATAACCAATCTATGAGGTATATGTTTCAACAATTTTGTAAGAAGCAAAAGTAGGAATACCAAGACAATGAAGAGTTTTAACACGTGTCTTAATATGTTTAATAAGATTAGTATGAATTTCAGCCCAAGAGCAAGGGTTGGAATTTAGTCGCTCAAAGAGTGGACGACATTGTTTTCTCATATCCTTGTAGAATTCTACAACATAATTAAGAGAACTAAAGAATCTCTATAACTGGATTTATCAAAAATGACATCGAAAAATTTATCAACAAATTCAATAGCACGACTAATAAAAAGTCGTGCAATAGGAATGAGGATGGGTATCAGTTTGGCTACCAAACTGATTGAACTTCTATTTTTTAGTAACTTTCCTACATTCAAATGAATAGTAAAAGAAGTTAATGTTACAGTTCACTATTGTTCATTGTACTTGTATTTACTATTCACTAATGTTCACTACTGTTGAAATAATTGTAAAAGCGCCTCCTTGATCTATAAATAGAGAAACTGAATTCATTAATGTTAGATGATGCAAAGGATTTTGTTTCTAAGAGACGAAACAGATCATCTTGATCATTATCATTAATATTTAACTGATTAAGTTTGTTTTTAAATTTATTGGACTTTTTGATACATTTATCAATAAAATATCCAGACTTGCCACAATTAAAACATTTTTCTTTTTGATGATTTTGAAAACTCTTTTTCTTACCAAATGATATTTTCTTGTAAAAAGATTTTTTATAAAAGTCATCACAATTATGACTTCTTTTATTGGCATGAGCTTTAACAAATTTATCATAGTGTTTGTGCTTATGTAGAAGGGAATGAAAGTTAGATTTCAAAATCCTCGGGATTGTCAGTGGAAGTAGAAAGAAGAAAATAGAAATTGTTTTTGTATTTTTCCAATCCTGGCAACCATCCTATCCTAGATTCCTATGACCCACAAATACAATTACATTAACGTACAGTTCAAAATTTCACACTTAGATACGAAGACAAGCACAAAAGTCATCAACTCTCATAACTCAACTATTTTGTAACCTACCTTATTAATATACCATAATTATGAAGATACAACTGCAACATCCATCCTACTTTAGCTATATATATAAATATATATATATAAATAAATATATACTAGTAAGGGTGGTACGTGCAAGACACGTATGCCCCTTGCACATAGCGCACGATTAGTGGAAAAAAAAAAAAAAAAAAAAGACATCAGAAAGTAAAAAATTTTCACATAAGTAGCTTACAGTAATAATTCATCCAAAAAAAGTGTAGAAATTATGAATTTGTTTTTACATAAAACATCAACATCTCATAACAGCATGTATAAAAAAGTGTCAAAAAAGCTCCTCAAAATTAAATTGTGAACAATATATAAGGTAAAAGTTTTTTAAGTTAACAAAATGATTTTGTTGTAATTTGAGGGAAATATATACCTGAAATTTATGTTGTTGATTAAGTTATTGGATGAATGGACAGGACGTTAAATCTTGGAGAAAAGTATTGCTATCATGAAATAAAATTTAGATTTTTAAGAAAATCTTGGAGAAAAGTATTGCTATCTCAAGTATTTAATTTAAATGTAACGGATGACTTTTAAATTAAGCTAAGTGTTTGAAAATCTTCCAAATATTTTAAAAGTCCAAACTAAATGGGATATTTGTAGTGTTAATGAACCAAACATATTTTCTAAGTAGGACACTTTAAATTTTAGAACCCGAAAATAATATAGTTTTAAAATTTTATTTTGTTTAAATGGTTTTATTGTATTTAATTTTTATCTTATTTTATTCAAACTAATTGAGTTGTTTTATTTATCATCTATACATCATATATATTTGTTATGAGAAAAAAGAAATAAAATTAAAAGAGATGATAAATAAAATTTTTATTAAAATTATTATTATAAAACTCTTAACTTTCGACGTTGTATCCTTCGTAACTTTGATCATTACTTTGATTTTAAATCCATAAAAGAGGTGACACTGCATGAGTGACAAAATTATAAAGCAAAGAGATAAGCCGGTGAAATGAAGAAAAAACACAAAAAGAAAGGGAATTTCTTGAGAAAATACAAGGCAAAATTAGAAAAAAAATGGTGATCGAAAAAATACTATTCATCAATCAGGGGCAAAAATGTAATAATACTCGATCAAACATGGGCATTAGCGAGAAAAAAAAAATCAAATAACATAAGAACCAGGAGCAAAACCATAATAAAGATCACTCACAGAATGGCACAAGTGGAAAATAAAATACAAGAGCCAAAGACAAAACTATAAAAATAACCAGCTACATAAGGGCAGAAATGAAAAATAAAGTGTCAAACAAAAGTTACTGTAGATTCATGTTCACATGTCAATATCCAGTTTAATAGTGTAAGAGATATATCTTGAACCAGGTGCTCATAGCACTCATAATTTCAAATACTTAATTTTGCTGTAAAAGAAAAAGAGCAGAATATTTATTTTAGAAAAAAATATATTTATCATCCACAAAACACACATAAATTTTTTATTTTTTTATTTTTTTTTTCTCTTACCAAATGTTTAGTATATGGATGTTGAGTAGAAGAACTAAATTACTTTAGGAATAATAAAATCAAAAAATAAAAAATAAAGTATCGTGTGGAATGTGTAATGTGTAGAAATGATAAGTATCAAAACTCTTTATTCTATTATTGTAAATGACAGCATATCAAGTCGCGGATGAAATGACATTCCTCTCTTCTTTTGTGAGGCTAGCCGTCAGGCTTGCATGCACGTCATGAGTCTATGCTTTGTTTGGATTCAGAAAGTTTTTCAGCTTATCTCATCCCGTCTAACCATTACAACTTTTTAAAATTCTTAAACAAAATATAATTAACAATTTAATTTTTTCAAATTCTAAAAAAAAAAAGTAACATTAAAAAATAATATTTTAACAATATTTTTTCAATTTTCATCTCGTCTCAACTCACTATTCAAACCCCTCTCACATCTTTCACAATTACTGATCTATATATAATATAATATAATATAATATAGTTTATAAAATATTGATCTTTCCAACAACAACTAATTGTTTAGGAGCGAGCATATAAATTATAAAAGTCTCGTATCGATTCAGGACTACATATCTGTCAATACATGAACCTCAAAGGGGAAACACAAATTGTAAATGTTCCATTAAAAATGTGTAAAAAATACTTTACTTGGATAATTATTGAATCTTGAAGTTGTTTTGTGATTTGACTAAATTTATTTGTAAAAAACATGTTTACGAAGGATTTAGAATATGTAGACATTTATCATGACCCCTCTCCCAAATATTGGATCACCAGCAAATCACTCCATTCCACGTGAAAATGTCAGCCACTATTTGCTATATTTGAAGTTCTATAATACTTATGTGAAAATTGCAACCTTGGGGGTAACGCGTGCTAAAAATTCGTGTGGTTCCACTTCGTTTCCGGTTGATGCATTTGGGGGCACACACTCAAACACGTATTTAAGCTTTAATTTCTCTTTTTAGTTCTTATTTTAGAGTGCTGTTGGATCTCCTTCTTCTTCTTCAACTAATTTTGTTTCGTGATCGCCCATCTGGTAAACATCGTCAACTTTATCTTCTTCTTCATTTTTTCTTTTTATGATTGAGGATAGAAATTGTTGATGTCGAATGTTTTTCCCACTTTGTTGGATTTCCTTTTGCATAGATTTTTAATGAAAGAGAAAGATCAAACATGGTACCAGATGTAAATAAACATCTGGCCGTTAACTGCTGAGATTTTTATGCATCTGGGGACTCCTCAAGGATTCTGGAAACATTTAAATTATGAGTTTTTCCTTGAAACTGGACGTGGTGGCCTTGGTTGTTTCACATCCACCAGTGGGCATATGTCCTCTTCTTCCCTACCTCATTTCTCTTCAACCAACTCCCTTATTTACTGCAATTCTTGTTGCACATTTTTGTGAAGAAAAGATTTTGAGACATTCTGATTTGAGACAATTAAGGGGCTGGAATATAAGTGGAGCGTCATGGAATCATGGATTGGACTTAAAGGGGTTATGCTTTAGGACTTAAGAACAAATTCCGTGCGGCAAAGCTCATTTAGAAACCAAAGTGAGGCTGACATGCAGACCTCCCACTGGGTTGTGTAAAGTCTAACTTTACACGACATCCTCTTTAAAGGGGAATTCTTGGATTATTTATCATGTTTTTATTAAAACAATTCGATTTTGAAGTATTTGTTGTTTTCTGTATGTTTGACTTATAGTATATAATATAGTATATTAAAATTGAAAAATTGGACCGAAACTGATAAAATCATAAATACCGGTTTAGAAGGGTAACGGGTGCGGAATCGATTCTTAAAAATGTAAAATCGGTGTATACCGGTTCGGTCTCAAATTTTATCCAAAACCGAATCGATTACACTCCTACAAACATGTACTTAACTTTTAATTGCTCTTTTTCGTTCTTCTTTCAAAGTGCTATTGGATCTTGTTCTTGTTCTTGTTCTTCTCCAGCTAATTTTTTTCCGTGATTGCCCATCTGGTAAACCTCGTGAACTTTATCTTCTTCTTAGTTGTTTCTTTTTATGATCAAGGATAGAAATTGTTGATGTCGAATGTTGTTTCCACTCTGCTAGATTTATTTTGAGGCATTGTACTTGGTTAATCGGGATTTTTAAACGAAAGAGAAAGATCAATGATGGTATTAGCTATAAATAATCTGGGTTTGTTGGTGGCCAAACAGGAATAAAAAATGAAATTAGGTTTGAATATCTTAATGTAAATTATGATTTGGAAAAAGTTTGAACATTTTTGGGATTTAAAAAAGATGTTTTTAACATACTTGTTTCTAACATTTTTTGAATTATTTTTGTTCTCAATTAGTGTTGAAATCTCTACCTGCTTGTCAGCGAGTAACGCCCAGTGGGTAATTGCGTTTGCAGTTACCAATTGAATGCAAATAAATGCATTCATACAGTATCAGACGCCCTTATAAATTGAGGCTCTCGCTGTGAGTCTCAGATACACCAAGGAAGAAAAGAAAAGAAAGAGAATAATGAGAGTTATGAGAGAAAAGAAGAGAGTTGAGTTGAGTGGAGTGTGATCCTCCTCCTCTGTAATATTTTCTTGTGTACCACTATTTATTAGTGAAGCTCTTTTCAATGGATGTAGGCAGTTGCCGAACCACGTTAAATTTCTTGGTGTCACTGTGTGAGTAGGAGTGCTCTTTTATTTCCGCTTTTATTTATTCCGTTGTGCCTGATTTCCCCAACAAGTAGTATCAGAGCTATTGTTGGGAGAAGTTTTTTCAGAAAACTCGCTTTTAGTGTGTTGCTCATTTTAAAAATTTGAGCATATCACTGTGTTCGTCTCATCGAGACAAGAAAAGTGGTGAAAACCAAAGGCCGAACGGACGCTGCACGCGCCCCCATGCACCTCCTGAAGATCGGAGAGTGAAGCCCACTCTCGACACGTGCCACATGAGCCCAGGAGAGACTCTAGCGTGTGACCCCCACTCTTACCACGCACTGCATGCTCTACAAAAAAGGCTCTGCGAGTGACCTTCACGAGCCTCACGCGATCCTGACTAGAGAAGGCGCATGACTCACACACGCCTATACGGTTTCCACACGCCACACGTTGCACACGCAACAAAGTTCCTGTTTCGGTTCTTTTGCTCATCCTTGTGCTATTTAAGTCCGATTGATTTTGACGAAACAAGACTTGTTTCCAACAAAATCAGGTGTTCTAGACACAACGGTGCTGTCCATTTTTTGATATTCCACTTCGAAGATCCTGTAATTACTTTTTATATTTAGAATCAGTCTAAATCCATGGAAGATTCAGCATCAGGCGCCATGATAAAGCTGACTGCCTCAAACTACAGTCTTTGAAGACCTCGGATGGAGGATCTCTTGAGCTGTAAAGATCTGTCTGACCCCTTGAAAAACGAAAGGAAGAAGCCAGATGAATTTACGGATCAAGTGTGGGAAAAAATGCATAAGAAGACTATTGGTCATATCAGGCAGTGGATCGACCATAGTGTCTTTCACCACGTGGCCCAAGAGACGGATGCATATAACCTCTAGAAGAAGTTGGAGGATATGTATCAAGCTAAGACTGCTCGAAACAAGGTCCTCTTGATGAGACGGATTGTTAACTTGAAGTTGAAAAGTGACACCTCTGTTGCTGAGCACACTAGTGAGTTTCAAAACCTAGTTAACCAGTTCGGGTCTGTCAAGTTGAATCTTGGCGATGAAGAACAAGCCCTGCTACTTCTCAGTTCGTTACCAGACAGTTGGGAGAGGCTGGTGGTCTCCCTGAGTAACTCTACTCCAGATGGTAAACTTACCATGACGATGGTTAAGGATGCCCTACTTAATGAGGATGCCAGACGAAAGGAGACGGGCATGAATCAATCTCATGTCCTAGTCACCGAGAGTAGAGAAAGGCCTCAAGGTAATGATAGAAGGAAAAGTAGAGGCAGAAACAGAAGAAAATCTCAATCACGTGGAAGGTCCAACAATAGTATAAACCAGCAGACGGGTAACATGAAGTGCTACCATTGTGGCAAAAAAGGCCACATGAGGAAAATCTGCCGCAAGTTTTTAAAGGAGTAAGGTCAAAGCAGTAAACTGAAGAAAGAAGATGGTGAAACTCTTGTCACTCTTTCGGGAGATGTAGCAGTACTCTCCAACAGTGACGAGACATGTATGCACGTTGCAACCCACGATGTTGAGTGGGTGGTAGACACAACAGCATCATACCCCGCCACTTCCCAAAGTGAATTTTTCACTACGTACAAAGCAGGAGACTTTGGTATGGTAAGGATTGGGAACGCTAGTTCCTCGAAGATCGTGGGAGTTGGCAAAGTGCAGATAAAAACCAACACTGGTTGCACCGTGTTGTTGAATGATGTTCGACACATTCCTTACCTTCAGATCAACCTGATTTCTGGAACAACTCTTGATCGACAGGGCTATGACAGCCACTTCAGCAAATGCACTTGGAAGCTGTCACAAGGTGCCATGGTTGTCGCCCGAGGACATATTTGCGGTACATTGTATAAGACCCATGTGAAGATCGGTACTAATAGCCTCAATGCAATGCAAGACGAGGCATCACCGAATCTGTAGCACAAGAGACTCGGACACATAGGTGAGAAATGGTTGGATACGCTTGTGAAGAAGGCACTCATCAAAGTTGCCAAAGGAACAACGTTAAACCCTTGTGAGTACTGTTTGTTTGGCAAACAACGTAGAGTCTCGTTTAATTCCTTTACGAAAAGAAGATCAGAGTTGTTGAGTTTGGTACACTTTGATGTATATGGTCCCATGGAAGAAGAGTCATTGGGAGGTAACAGATATTTCGTGACATTCATTGATGATGCTTCGCGAAAGGTCTGGGTATATGTTTTGAAATCAAAAGATCAAGTCTTAGAGCACTTCAAGAGTTTCCACAATCTAGTGGAAAGAGAGACGGCAAAGAAGCTGAAGTGCCTGCGAACAGATAATGGAGGAGAATATATTTCCAAAAGGTTCGCTGCATACTGCGTTGATCGCGATATTCGACATGAGAAGACAATCCCATATACCCCTCAGCACAATGGCGTAGCCTAAAGAATGAATCGGACCACCATGGAAAGAACAAGATGCATGCTCAGTATGGCCAAGTTACTAAAGTCATTCTGGGGTGAAGCTGTTCGTGCTGCCTGTTACCTGATCAACAGATCACCTTCTGCACCACTGAAATTTGAAGTTTCTGAGAAGATTTGGTCTGGAAAAGATGTCTCTTACTTTCACATGAGAGTGTTTGGATGCAAAGCCTTTGCGCACGTATCCAAGGAGCTGAGACAGAAGGTCGATGGCAAATCAACTCCATGTATCTTTGTTGGATATGGAGATGACGAATTCGGATACAAGTTATGGGATTCAGTGACAAAGAGAATTGTCAGAAGTAGGGATGTTGTGTTTCATGAAAATTAGCACATAGGAACTAAAGCTTCCTCAATGCCAGTAGAGCTTAGTTCCTATACTCCAGATCCTGCACCATTACAGTTCACCACAGATAATAAGGATATGCAGGATCGAGATCCAGAAGCAGAAGAAGAAGCTCAGGGTGTCTAGCAGGGGGAGCAAGAACCCTCTCCACCAGAAGCTGGTGTACCACCACAAGGGTCAGATGGTGATGAACCTCCTTTGGTTGATGAAGCTCAACCAAGAAGATCGGCAAGAGGCCGGCTATTGATTCCGTCGAGGAGATATACGGAATCAGACTATATTCTGCTTACTGATGAATGGGAGCCAGAGAGCTTGCAGGAAGTTCAAACTCATGCTGATAGAAGCCTATGGGTGCAGGCAATGCAAGAAGAGATGAGTTCTTTGCAAAAAAATCATACCTATGAGTTGGTGAAACTTCCTGAAGGAAAGAAAGCCCTAAAGAACAAATGGGTGTTCAAGCTAAAGAAAGATGGCCAAAGAAAACTGATAAAGCACAAGGCCAGATTGGTTGTCAAAGGATTCCAGCAGAAGAAGGGAATCGACTTTGACGAGATATTTTCACCGATGGTGAATATGATGTCAATCTGAGTCATACTCGGATTGGTGGCCATCTTAAATTTGGAACTCGAACAGATGGATGTGAGGACAAACTTTCTTCATGGAGATTTGGAGGAGAAAATCTATATGGAGCAACCAGAAGGGTTTGAAGCTCCAAGGAAAGATCACTTAGTCTGCAAGCTAAAGAAGATTCTCTATGGCCTCAAGTAAGCGCCAAGGCAATGGTATAAGATGTTCGACTCATTCATGATGAGTCATCGTTACAAGAGACTTGTTACAGATCAGTGTGTCTATGTTCGAAGATTCCAAGATGACAAGTCTGAAAGATCACTTAGATTATGTTTGGAGGATGAGATAAGAATTTTGTGTTTGTTTTAAAGTTTAAAATATTATTTTTTAGTTTTGAGATTTGAAAAAATTGAATTAGAATTTGAAAAAGTTATATTGGGATTTGAAAAAGTTGAATTATTTATTATATTTTGTATGGGGATTTGAAAAAGTGTAAAGATGAGATGAGATGAAGATGAAAATTTTGGGTGAAACCTGTTTTCCAAACATATCCTTAGTCTGCAAGCTAAAGAAGAGTCTCTATGGCCTCAAGTAAGTGCCAAGGCAATGTTACAAGAAGTTCGACTCATTCAGATGAGTCATCCTTACAAGAGACTTGTTGCAGATCAGTGTGTCTATGTTCGAAGATTCCAAGATGACAAGTTTGTCATACTCCTTCTTTACGTTGATGATATGTTAATCATTGGTGAGGATAGGTCCATGATTAACAAACTAAAGAAGGAACTATCCAAGTCCTTTGACATGAAGGACTTAGGCCTAGCACAACACATTTTGGGCATGAAGATTGTTCATGATAGGAAAGCCAAAAGGTTATGGCTATCACAACAAAAATATGTTGAACGGATAATCAAGAGTTTCAACATAGGAGATACAAAGCCAGTTAATACTCCACTTGCTATCCACTTCAAGTTGAGCAAGAGCTCATGTCCCTCTTCAAAGAAAAAGATTGAAGAGATGGAAGCAGTCCCCTACTCTTCAGCAGTAGGAAGCCTGATGTATGCAATAATTTGTACCAAACCAGATATTGCTCATGCTGTAGGCATGGTGAGCAGATTCCTTTCAAATCCAGGAAATGATCATTGGAAAGCAGTCAAGTGGATTCTTAGGTACCTGAAAGGTACATCGAAGATGTACTTGTGTTTTGGGGGAGCTAAACCAGTTTTGAAAGGCTATACAGATTTAGATATGGCAGGAGATCTGGATAACAGGAAATCTACTTCGGGATTTCTCTTCACCTTTGCAGGAGGAGCTGTCTCTTGGCAGTCCAAATTGCAGAAGTGTGTTGCTTTAGCTACAACAGAGGCAGAGTACATTGTCGCAGCTGAAGCTAGGAAAGAGATGTTGTGGATGAAGCGTTTTCTTCAAGAACTAGGGGTTAGTCAAGAAGACTAAAGGTACATTGTGATAGTCAAAGTGCTCTAGACTTGAGCAAGAATTCAATGTACCATTCCCGCACCAAGCATATTGATATTTGCTATCATTGGATAAGCGAAGCGTGGAACAACAACTGTTGAAGCTTGTGAAAATCCATACGAAAGAGAATCCAGCGGACATGCTGACGAAGGTGGTTACAAGTGAGAAGCTTGAGCTATGCAGAGACATAGCTGGAATGGATAGCATCTAGGAAAATGGGCATGAAGAGGGAGAATTGTTGAAATCCCTGCCCAAAGCAAGCAATCGACAATGATTGCTTGCTTCTCAGCGGGTAACGCCCAGCGGGTAATTGCATTTGCAGTTACCAATTGAATGCAAATAAAAGCATTCATATAGCATCAGACGCCCTTATAAATTGAGGCTCTCACTATGAGTCTCAGATACACCAAGGAAGAAAAGAAAAGAGAGAGAATCATGAGAGTTCTAAGAGAAAAGAAGAGAGTTGAGTTGAGTGGAGTGTGATCCTCCTCCTCTGTAATATTTTCTTGTGCACCACTATTTATTTGTGAAGCTCTTTTCAGTAAATGTAGGCAGTTGCCGAACCACGTTAAATTTCTTGGTGTCACTGTGTGAGTGAGAGTGCTCTTTTATTTATTCCGCTATGCCTGATTTTCCCAACAATTAGCCGTTAACTATTAGATTTTTATGCATCTAGGGATGAGGAATACTCTAGGTTTGTTGGTGGTGGCCAAACAGGAATCGAAAATGAAATTAGGTTTGAATATCTGAATGTAAATTATGATTTGGAAAAAGTTTGAAAATTTTTGGGATTTAAAAAAGATATTTTTTACGCACTTGTTTCTAACATTTTTGAATTATTTTCGTTCTCAATTAGCCGTTAACTGTTGAGATTTTTATGCATCTGGGGATGAGGATTTTGAAAACATTTGAATTATGAGTTTTTCTTTGAAACCGGACATGGTGGCTTTGGTTGTTTCACACCCACTAGTGGGCATATGTCCTCTTCTTTCCCACCTCATTTCTCTTGAACTCCTCTACGTTCCCCTCTATTCTATATTATCTTCGTTTTAATCTCTATCATGTCCATTGCTGTAACCATCCAACACTGGAAATCTCTCTCTCTCTCTCTCACTCTCTCTCTCTCTCTCTCTCTCTTGTTTTGGTCTTCTAAAATTTTCTTTCAAGCCCCGTCCATTTCTCTGGTCCCGATTGGCCTGTTGATAAAGCATTTAGGGCGATTTGGATAGTGAGATGATATGAGATAAGATGAAATGAGTTGAAATGGTTTGTGAATAGTAATAAAATTATCAGTTGAAATTAGATGAGATGAAATGAGATGAGGTGGTTTCATCTCACCTCAATCAAATGTCTTTTTTAATCTTATTCTTTTTTTTTTTTTTTTTTTTTTTTTTTTTTTT
>QEOT01123890.1:88192-99729 GCA_003123785.1 Pterocarya stenoptera | reverse complement strand
TTTTTTTTTTTTTTACTTAATAATTAAGGAAATAATTTTTAATGATGTTGTGATTTTTTTTAAAAATGTTTAAATATCAAAAAAAATGTTTGAAAAGAAAAAATCAAATAGCCTTATCAGAAGAATCTTTCGGGCTACACCCTCGGTGGACGTGGCATGATCCATGTGTGTATATATGGCATTGTATTTTTTTTATTAGAGAAAATTTCATTTACATTTTAGGCAATACTCTTTCAAATACACACTAAATTACTACGGAATGACTTATATCGATCTACCGAACGGGTGGCTACAATCATATTGGGCAATGTAGACTTATTCAAAGGTTTTAGAGTTACGTTATATTAATACATCAAGAGATAGATGGATATAACACGTGAATCCTCCAATATTTATGAACAGTATTTAATATTGTCGAATTCACCTAGATATATTTATCTCTAAATTATAAAGAGTATAAAAATACATTTGTAACTTGTAAGGGATATATACTTAATGAAATCTTGAAGGGGCATGGCTTTTGGGGACAAACAATAAGTCATTTCGAACCAATTGCCTTCGGTTTTTTCTTCTGCTTTTACATCTGGTGAATGGTTGTCCAAATGCAGCCNATTATAAAGAGTATAAAAATACATTTGTAACTTGTAAGGGATATATACTTAATGAAATCTTGAAGGGGCATGGCTTTTGGGGACAAACAATAAGTCATTTCGAACCAATTGCCTTCGGTTTTTTCTTCTGCTTTTACATCTGGTGAATGGTTGTCCAAATGCAGCCAATCAAAATTCTTAGTCTGTCTTTCTCTTACACATTTTGTATGCTTTTCATTTTTACTCGATCTATAGTAAATTTTATATGGCATTACACTTTTTCTCTGCCATAAGTAAGAACAACCATGAATCAATACATTTTCAGAGATATCATTCTCGTTTATTTAAAAAAAGAGAGAAGAAGAAGTTTGTCCTGTCTAGATAGTGAGAAATAATTCTCATGGCTTTCTCCATCATTAATTACCTCCAGGGGAAAATATTATTTTCTCTGAACTAGTTGATTTTGAATTCGGGCTAGCAAAAAGAAGCAACTTAACATTACAAGAATCCAAAAATATATACAGAGATCCGGCAGAATTTTAATAATATCAGAAACTAATTAATTGTCAGCAGCCCAAAAACCATGAAAACCGAGAGGGAAATTCAGGTGTTTGGGGACTTCAAGTCTTGCTACGAGTGCATTGTCTTCCCCAATCCTCTTAGGATCGAGAATTACAAGATAGCACCTTTGTACTGAAACGGCATACTGCAAAATGGAGGAGGGGAAAAAGGAGAGAGAAAGACATTAGCATACAGCTAATGATCAAAATAAACCCATAATGTAAGTAAATGTCATCCATGAACAATTGATTCTGTTTCATAGATGAACATGTCTCATGTTTTCATCTTCTAGCCATCCAAGGTTAATTACTTAACCCTGTTATATAAACGTATATTCACTATCTAGGCCCTGAAAGTTTAGTGGGAGATAAATAACATATGAAGTGAACCCCACAATATTTATTATATTATTAGCGTGAGTTTTTCAAACAGTATTAAATGCTTAATATATAGATGTTGTAAGATCCCGTTGATCATATGTTTATTCATCGATCTCCCACTTAAATTCTCAAATTTGAATAAGAAGTTGACTTCTTAAAATTAGATGCTCTAATAGGATGATAAATTGTTAATTGTTCTAAAATTCTGAAGGAATTTGAGTACTTTAATCATGCAATATTATCACCAAGTTTATCAGGCAACCTCAACTGGAGAAGCAGGCGCTGCAAAGGAGAGAAAAGATGATTTGGTTTTGTTGCATATTGTGATCAAGACATGATTGCTCACCTCAACCACAAGAAGGTATCCATCGTCTTCTTCATCTCCTTTAGGGACAAAAATAGGCTCACCAATGAATCTCCTATTACCGACAGACCATGTATGGGTAGATTTGCTGCACAGGTTCAGCCTCACCACGGTATCAAAGGGAAAGTGCGGCAATGTTGTGCGAGACCCAGAAGAAGATGCTGCATAAATGTACTTGTTCCTGCTCCCAGAAAAGGCTGGGTTAATAACAGGAAAATCTGACGAGTCTTTCCTCTGATTTAAAGGCTCCACACTACATCTTTTTATGTTCCCATTGGTATCTAGTTGAATGAATACCTGCATGCATACATGAATTAGGTCGACTCGTTTTATTGATTGGAAATTTCGTATGCTTTTTATGTTGATTATGCTGGGCTACCACGTTTGCCATTTTTATAAGTGTTTTAGAATGTGCTAGCTAACTGGTACTTATTAGCATTGATGTATATATATGAACAGTGAACACACCCAAATGAAAAAAGATTTCCTCTGAATTTAGGAATAGAATCAGTGAGATGAAGAGTATTGATTTAGTATAAAATGATGGATATTTTGATCATTTTACGTCTTGTTGACAGATGAGATGGCTAAAGTACCTCATACTTTTTTTTTATATAGGTAAAAGAAGGATAAAAAAGGTGCGGGGAAGATGATTGTTGAGAATTTCAATGGTTGAAATGAAATACAACTGCCCACCTTCCCCAGATGGATCTTGCAGGGTGTACCTTATACTTTATACCATCGATCCATTTCAAGAGGATCCTCCATGTCTTTGAATTTGAGGGTCTCAATCAGGAGATCAGAGGCACATTAAGTAAGCCTTACAATATTTATTACTACTTGCATGAATTTTCCAGGGAGTACTAAATACTTAATAAATGATGATAGAGAACCTGAACAAGACGTGCCATCTGCTCATTTTCGCCTACGTCGATGTTCATAGCAGAAGGGTCTAGCTTACCATTTTTCCAATTATATCCTGTAAAATGAGTAGGTTAAAATATTTTCTGTCAAAAGATGTGTAGCATGGCTTTATGGCTCATGGCAGTAGCCAGCATTAACATGCCCCAAAGTTAAAACTGAACAATGCAGCACCAAATTCTGAGATCATAAACTCCCTAAAAACTTTCTCCCATGCCCCAACTTTCGTTTGTGGTATCCTTATTATATATAATTTTATTCCCATTTAGTATTACAATATTTGAAGCCAATTCTTTGTGGTTATTGTTATAAATCAAATTTATTTTGCTTAGAGACTTTAGTTGAACTTAGTATTAATATCACATTATCACCCTAAGAAAATTTCCATTAACCAGCAAAAAAATAAAATAAAATTGCAGGGAAAAAAAAAAACTACGTACGTACCAAATAGTTTTTGAAAGTTGAACCACTGGTAAGAGCAAGTGGCAGCCAGTATTTGGATCTCTGAATCCCCATTGACATCCTTAACCTCAAAAGCATTGCCAACGTGTAGCAACCAAAACTGTGAAGGAGCTTCAACAGGCACTCTCCAATCTCGACTTCTACCACATTTATCTGGAAATCGAGGAAGCAAATATATGGGAGTTGTGGGCTTACTAGGATTCACCGATAAGGCCGATATCATTGGAGATATCCCACACACTGCTGCCATTGAACCTGAACTTCGAATCATGCAATTCAACCTCATTGTTGTTGTAGCCGTATAACTTGGTAATATTTTTATGACTTTCAGCAACATATAAATCGTTATAATCCTAACTTTTTTTAATTTTATTTTACCATTTTCAATCAAGGTGTAATCTTTGCTTTCTATTAGGCGTTTATAATCTGCACCCCAAACTACTAGCTAGGCGAAGAATCTATTTGTCATATAGTTGGGGGGTGAAAACCGTTTGAAAACAGAACAACGAAAAACAACTAGTTATTTATAAACACAATGGCTTTTGCTATAACCAATTGGCCAATGAAATGGAGTAGTACTCAAACGTGAATTATATCCTTCATGGAAAACAACTCAAACGTAGTAATTTATAAGCTAGAGTACTTCGTTAAGTACTAATGATTTTATCAAGTTTTCAAGTTGGTGACATGCTTTTCCTGCATCTCTTTGTGTACAGTGTACATTACCTGCAAGATCAAGCTTGATGCGATTAGCAAATAGTATATAATGAGTTTCCGTGAAGGCCCAATCATGGATCATCAAGTGATCAGGGATATTGAACTCTTGCTTCATCAGCAACTTGAAATTTGAATCAAATTCTGCAAAAGATAATTAATTATTTGAAGAGAATTATACGTCTGTTGTGATTTGTTAAAAAGTTAAGTACTTATTACGCCTTATTTATATATATAGTACTTGTTTACCGTAAAATGAGAAGGAACTGCGCGGAAGTAGCATGTCCTCTGCTTTGCATGACGCCGTAAGGAGTCTGTTCATGCGAGCATCGACCTTGTAATGAGACAACAGTCGCTTTGGTGGCATTTTAAACACTCCTGTGGAAGTTCACCCCAATATAATTAAGGGAAAAAAATGGCTAAGACACGTCAATCACGAGCTTGCTAGTTAGATTATTATTATTGTTTTTAAATATTGTACCCAGTTTTATGACTGAGAAAGGTGTTGGCACAAAGAAATAATATAAAAATAAATTTATAAATTGGTATGGTTTTATATGATAGGTTAAATTTACTCAACGATAAAATGAGTTTTATAATCTAATGTATAACATCAATTTGTATGTTTATTTTTGTGAGATTTATCTATAGTTAAAATATGTTTCTTTTTTATTAATGAAGAAATAAAATTGGGGGAGGGGGGTTTCGCCAAGTATCTACGTATGTAATCACGATTTTTCTTTGCTATAAGTACAGGCTATCAATAAAATCAGAATACCGTTCTCTTCTTTAAAAAAATAAAAATACAAAAAATATAAAAAATAAAATATCATATATACTACAAAAAGACGTTGAAAAATAACCCAAAGGTCTGAAACACCACACCCGGGGGACCAATTTTCCACGTCATTCAATATATAAACATTTTGTTAACTATATTAACACCAACTAAATGGTAATATATATTTCGTCTATCTTGATAACGACAGGCGCTTTAACGTTCCCTTCGTAATTGCACCCCTTCTGATCACCCATTAATAGATCATATTACAAGACCATATATTAATGCTGACTCCCGCATGGGTAAAATTTTCCCCAGACATATTTTTCTTTCTTTCAATTTTATTATAGTTGATTGATGACGTAAATATTATGTTGATTTTCAACAAGAAGTTCTTGATTGGGTGTCATTTTAACAAAATGCATGCAACCAGCTGTGGCCATAGCTTTACTCCATATATATGCAATTAAATCATGATTCTTTTTCATTTACGTACCATACAAAATTGGCTTCAAAAGGCCGGCAGCTACATCCCATATACCACCGCTATTCTTCCCACTATCCGGCGGCGAATCACAACCATCAATCACATCGAGCCTCCCAATTGTATCCAACGTCTCTGATTCAATCTCATAAGGCTCTCCACCTTCCCACAAACACAATAGCCTCCCTCCCCACCTCAGCACACTTGTATTAGCCACGTTCTTCATCACCTTCGTATTCCCAACCTTCTGTCCCCCTTTCAGCACTGAAAATGGTCCTCGATGGGTGAACCGCCACGTGTCAGTTGCAGGATCATGCTCCTCCGCTTGAGCTTGAGTTCTAACATACCTAGCCATGAATCTAACCTCTCTGCATACCCCATCAAAAGTGAAAGCCCTAAGGTAGCCATGACCATCTAGTGGGTGAACTGTTGAGCCATAGTCATCGGTGAAAAGCCCTGGTCCGGTCAAGTAGTACGTACCGGAGGGAAAGTCATGGGGTATTGCACCGTCCACAACGCAAAGAGTGATCGGTTTGGATGTCTCTGAGCGCTGTGACACAAATAGGAATTGGTAGTCCCAATATGCGGCCACGGAATCATCAACAGCATGATCTAGGATTGAAGGGCTTGGAGCATGGGTATTATTTAATGTGGGAATGGATTTGGCGTTTGGAGGTGCTATTTTGACTTGTGATGGCACTCGGTGCACCACCGCCGGTAACTTTGTTGGTGAAGAGAAGCACATTAATGGAATAAAATGGTGGGGTTTGGCTAGCATCTCTGGGCAATGAATATTTGGAAGTGAATGAGGTTTTGTTTTGAGCGGTGGCAAGTGCTAGGCACTGAGGCATGCATATATATATATATATATATATACATGTGACATGCAATTGCCTCGGTAATTATTGGCTTTAAAATATTTATAATGTGATTTTATATGATCCGTTAGATTTATTTATATTAAAAATAATTTTACAATCTGACGTATTATATCAAATCACATTAATTTATAGATTTACTTTTATGTTGTGACCAAAGTATTTTTCTTTACCATATATCCTTGTGATGTTGCATGCATGGACGTATGTGCTGGTAGAGTTCTGTGTGGTGGGGGCACATGCATAAAATTCATGGAAGACATGTTTTGCATTTTCATGTGGCAGACGTAATTTTTTAGATTTACAGATTTTTGTTGTTTAATCATGTCAGGGCAAGAGCCATGAGTCGACCGACATTTAAAAAAAAAACAGTACGATGAAATCATTAATAAATCCTCCATTTGCACAAGATATACCGCATTGTTATTTCACTTACAATTTTCTGTACCGTTTTAATTAGTTTGGCAGGAGCATATATATCTCGACCTTTTCTTTCCCCTTCTTTTTTTTTTGTTTGGAGTCGGGGAGAGTCGAATCCAAGACCTCTATTGTGGAAGGTTTGGGTGCTGCCGTCAGGTCATATGCCTTTGGCACCTTCTTTCATAAACTGACATTTGTTCCCATCCAACTATAACAATAGTGAAATATGCTTACATACGTACAGTCGGCTGTCTAATCGTTTGGAAAAATAGTAAATTTTATTATTAAAAAATTAATTTTTTTTATATAAATCTTATATTTATCCATTTTGTTCAAAAATATTATACAATATTTACGTAATCTATAACTATAAATATTATTTTTTATTATATATATATCATAGATGCAAGTTGGGTTACTTGATACTAATTATAATAATAATTAATATATTTTAAAATTTAAAAAAAAAAGCATTTGGGACGTCGTAATTGGAAGCTAGCTTTTCGCGAGTTACGAAAAAAGAGAGGATGGCAGCTGATCTCAAAGGTGTTTATTAATGGAATGACATATTAATTAAAACAATTAAAATATATATGGGGGTTAGTGAAGAAAACAATGATTATGAGATTGATCCGAAGAGTGATATTGGTATGATACTGTCCGAGTAAAGACAAGATCAAGCATATACATATATATATATACATATTATATCGGACACATATATACATTAATTTGCTTCTTGGACCGTTTATAGAGGAATGTGCTTAGCTCATCCTCAACTCAAATCAAAACTCCATTTTGAAGTAGTTAATTCCCATTTGAACTTCACTATAGATGCTATGGTTTTTTGTCTCGTAATATATATTTATGAGTCCATTTTGACTCAATTTGCATTTGGTTGGACGTTGGTGGGTTCATTCGTGGTGCTCAATCAAAGAATCATAAACAAATTTACTAGTATTTTTAAAATTCAAGAGAGCAGACGTACGTCATGTGTTCATTCGTGAAGAAGTTCTACAGAAGACATTCCAATTAGTTATGAATTGTTAATTCGTGGAGAGATTGATCAAAGAAGTATTTGCAAAGAATACTGTATTAATTGATCAATTGCAAAAGTCTTGTGCCATCCAAAGAGGCCACACATGAATTAAAAGGGTCACAATCGATTTCTGTACGTACGTAGTACTCTTTCCGTAGATCAAGATGATCAGTATATATATAGTATATACTTCGTTTGATGATCAGTAGAGAAAAACGATCACGATCAGATCAGACTGATCAAAGCATGCAGCAGCTATGATCAGAACCATACTGATATCTGGTGTATGTGAGTGTATTTATACATTTATTAATTTGTCTTGGGCATTGGCTTCAAAATACTTATATCTTGCCATCCTTGGCTGAACGCGTGCTTGGTTTGTGCAATTTCAATGTCTATGGTGGCGCTCTTCATGTGTACATGTGTATAAATCATGGAAGACATGCATGTAGAAGTTTGATATTAATTGAACGTGGCAGACATAGTGCCTGAGATTTCGTTCTTTTTGTTGTTTATTGATCTTCTGGAAAAGAGTACACACACATGATGAACCCACTCCACTTGTGCCCTACATTAAAACATCGAATATTGTATAAAAGCTCCACTTGCAAATTAATTAGATATTTATCACTACTACCACGTACGTACAGCTAGCTTCAGCTTGTTATTTTATTGTAAGTCGTTTCTTGTTCTTCTCATTTTCTAAGTTTCTTGTTCACGAGTTCCAGTTTGAGAAGATGGTCGAGCATATCATGTATAATATCCTTGATCCATAAAATGACATTTGCCCCGGCCATCCAAGAAAGCCTGCCATGCATTAAGGAATCAAAGTTACAATTTGGACTATTAATTATATATATTATAGATTAGGACCGGAGGTGAAATTAATTGAAAGTATCTATTTACTTATATAAAAGCCAAGTTCTGAATTAATGATTTGGCATTCAACCCGTACCATTTGACTTAACTGCAAAGCTAAGTTTCATTTAGGTCCGCACTATTCGGTGGCTAAACGGTTTGAGTGAAGAGCGAAGAGGTGCAACATTCTTTTACAAAGAGAAGCGGTGGTTAAACGGTTTAAATGCACTATAAACCATTAACCGTTTATTTGCAAAGAGGTGCAATTATTCTGGATATTTTTATTTGAGTGGTATTATTTTACAAATTATTTCTATCTTAATTTTACACTTATACTCTCTTCTATAGGTACACTAATCTATTACTAGATATGAAAGCGAAGTCATATATTTTTGATGTGACATTCTACTCATAAAAGTAGGTATTTTTACCTATGAAATTTGAAGTGCTATATTTATGAAGCGGTAAACCTTTTAAAATCAATGTTTCATTATAAACTATTATAACTTTTAAGTTTCATTTCATTTCTTACATATAAAGATATAAACCGAAAGTTCTAATTCAGCATTTATATTATTTTGTATTTTAAGCGGGGTCATATGATCCCGATGTGTTATTCTACCCATAAAAATAGACATTCTATCCATTAAACTTGAACTTTATGAAGCGGTAATCTTTTTAAAAATAATTTTTCATTATGAACTGTTATAACTTTTAAGTTTCATTTATTTTCTTACATATAAAGATATAAACCGATTTAAGTCTCAATCTAAAAGTATTATTTCAACTTGTACACTATTTCGTTAAATAAACTACCCTATAAACCGTTTCAAATTTCTCTACAATAAAATTTGGTCTCTCTAAATCTTTCTCCTTTATACACTACATACATAACAATCCACGCGTTGTCCCGATTATTGGCTCGTTAATTAAATAATGGGGACGTTAAATAAGCAAATAAGCAATGATTGATAGGTTGATCCAAAGCGGTGTTGCATGATATATTCTGCCACGTGGCATAAGCACCAACCTTCGCTAGCTACTTCTACATTTAAAAAAAAAAAACAAAGAAAAAAAGAGAGAAGAGAATTAAGAAGCATTTGCTATATTGTTTTTACAAAGGAATTATATGCTAATTAGCTCATCCTCAACTCAGCGAGAGTTTGGCAATTCCCCATTTGAGGTACTACTTCACTGTTTTTAATTTGTCTCGTAACATGATGACTCTATTTTATTTATTTTTTTGATGGAATGATGACTCTATTTTAACCCATGTTGTTGATCATGATTTGTGTTTGGTTGGATGGTGCATATGGTGGATTCATTCGTGGTAGTCCATTATTAAACAAACTAATCAGTAGTTTATGATTCCATATGTTTGAATTAATAATAACAATAGTCAAAAGAGACCACAGTGCAAATAATTTTTTGAGAAATGATAATTGTAATTGTGAGCATATAAGTGCCGTGCAATCACTTTAAAATAAATAAATAAATAAATATGAGATCTACATGAGAAAATAATTAAATTTTTAATAATGAACCTTACTTTTTTTTAAAGTGATTGTATAATCTTTGTACACTTCACGACTGTACGTAGCATTACTCTTTTATAATCTAAGGTGTAAGTTATTCTCTTTTTATAATTTAAATATGAGTTATTTTATTTTTAAATTGGTGTGTAGATGCTCTACACACTATCAATATCATTTATAATAATTAATTTATAAAATTTAAAATTTAAAATTTATCTTACAGATCTAATTATATCATATAATCATTGTACTAGGTATACTCTCTATATTGGTTAGAATAAAATTTTATTTCAATATGAATAATTATATTTAAAAGTTTTTACACTATATCTCATTATCGGATATAATTTAATTTAAAAAATAATTTTAAAATTTAAATCTTATATATTAAATTAAAGAAAATCTATTCATCATATATTTTCTCATAATCCTTTTATCATTTCATGATATGATATTAAATGATAGACTCACAAGTAAAATATAATAAATAATCTCTAATTATCTAATATCATATAATGAAATGATGAGAGGATATTGAGAATTAAGACGATGAGTAACATTCTCATTAAATTATAATACGTGAGAGAATAATTTCAAAAAAAATTCTATTCTGTTTAGTCATTTTAACACTTCACGTATTTTATATTTTTTAAAAATATTTTAAGATGATAAAAAAAATATAAGATAAAATATATATATATATATATTTTAAATTTGGCGGTAAGCTTGACCGGCAGAGTAACACTGCTCAACCACGTGGAATTTAGAATTACCTGGTCACCATTTCCAACCGTGAAGGTCTGAAGGACATTGTCGTCAAGGAAATGTATCACACGCTCTCTTTCTTCCCTCCCAAGCTATAATTCAAAAGACAAAACCTGTGTTCTACTTCTGCACCGTTAATCGTTCGGACGGAGATGAAGTACGAGCAGAGGCTCAAAGCCGCTGCGGAAATCATATTGGCGTCCGACGCACGCGCCGTCGACGCTTCAGTGGATGTCGCGGACTTTGGCGTTACGGCCACGCTGAAACCCTACCAAGTTGAAGGAGTGTCGTGGCTCATACGGCGATACACTCTCGGGGTCAACGTTGTTCTCGGTATGATTTTAGCCCAAAATTTCCGATCGTTATGTTTGGTTGAGGAGAAAACATGAGAAAGTGAATGATTAAGGGGCCAGTTTTGAACCGTGACTTTCTCAGCAACCAAACAGAGTTCATTGAACTTGCATCGGTGCAATTCATTTTCATTTGTATGCCGTTTTACTGGGAATTGACATCTTAATGCTTGTATTTCTCTCGTTGAATTTGCAGGAGATGAGGTATGACTTCTACAGTGACTCTAAATCTGTCTAGTAGTTTTATCTTCCAGATGGTAACGTTTTGCCTGCTAAATCTGGCTTCTAGAAGTAATTATGAGAAAAAAACATTTAGAATGTAGAGGAAGTTCTAATTTCTTTAACTCGTTAAAAGGTCTTACGGATTTGATCCTTGTTACCTGTTCTCTTCATGCAAAAAGCCTTATAACAGATCTTTTTTTTTTTTTTTTTTTT